>QRFJ01005108.1:0-40223 GCA_006176705.1 Cocos nucifera | reverse complement strand
CTTCTTCGGCTTCTGCCTTCTTCTTCTTTGATCCTTCCACCTTTTGCTTTTTCACAGACTTCTTTTTCTTTCCATAAGACTTTCTTTTGGAAGAAGTCCGTTCCATAGCAAGAACTGAGCCTTTAGAACCTTTCATAGAAAGCTCAGCGGTAACCAGCATATTCATTAATTCGGCCAAGGAATTTTGAAGTTTATGCATGTGGTAATTCATGATGAATTGCCCATATGCATCAGTCAAGGATTGCAGAATAATATCGTTCTGCAGATCCAAGTCCAACTTCACACCGAGCTTCTCAAGCTCTTCCATGTCCTTGATCATTGTCAGACAGTGATCTTGGACTGACTGCCCATCACGCATCTTAGCCTTAAAAAGTCATTTCGTGACTTGATATTTGGCTGCGCGACTCTGTTCACCAAACATCTCCTGCAGGTGAGCCAACATTTGGCGAGCAGTCCCGATATCTTCATGTTGGCGCTGGAGCTCATCAGACATCGAGCCCAACATGTAATATCTGGCCTTATTATCTTCGTCTAATCCATTTTTCCAGAGACGCTCTCTGTTCAGTGGATGGACGGGCTGGTAAGGTGGGAGGGTCCTGGTCCAAAACATGGGTTAACTTCTCGAAACCCAAAATAATTTTGTAGTTCCTGAGCCAATCTTTATAATTGGGTCCAGTCAGTCTATGTGTGTCCAGGATACGTGCCAATGGGTTGGACGCAGACATTTTCCTGTAGAGAGTCAAAGATTCTAGTTAGATACTGTAATTTTGACTTGACCAATTTATTTAGAAATTTTATTTTTAAACAAATTAGCTCCCACTATTTTCTCGGATCCCTACACTCCCTCTGTAGAGATGCAAAAATCTCCATGATTAATGATTTCTAGTGGGTGGTGCGGTCTCACCAACTGACTCATCACCTCACCTAACAGTTATTGGTGATGGGTTAGCCAATGAGTGAACAACTCTTGTTCAATGATTCTCTAATCATGGTGCACCCAAACTTGGTCTCTAATTCATGAATCTCACCGTATCCGAAATATTGATCCACTCCTTAGTTAAGTCAGACCCACCATTTGCATAGACTGGGTTCCTAATTGAGTCTCTCACCGTATCCAAAATATTGAGCCCAACTCATCCTCCAGCCCATAGCATCCAATGCCTAATAGACATGGTTGCATCTTTTCCGGTGCAACTGAGCCACTGTATCCAGCCGAGAACAATCAACCCCGGGAAGGGCCCGCACATCTACAATGGTGGAAGACCTCAGACTTAATCTTTTCTTAGGGAGAATTGATTCAGGTCTCATTAAACTAGACTTGGCATAGTCATAACAATTATGACTAACCTAGTGGCATGGGTTAGCTCGGATTATTGACCACCTCAGATCAGAACTGTGTCAACAGATATGGCCAGGTAAGTGAGACCGGTGGAAGGAATATGCCATTAACTCGTACAAGAACGCATTCAGGTCGAGTAGCTTCCAATTAAAAATCCAGTCGGTCGTATGTGCCAAACTTACCTTAGACACCAAATTGTTGAGCCAGAACCAATTGGGTTAGCCTACAATCCAGACTCTAACCTCTGAGCCTAATTAGGTCTTGCTTGATCGTGACTCGATCTTGACCCAGACTTAATCCTATTAGGCTTGGTCAATTTAAGCATTGTTGATCCCATCTAACCAACTCTTGATTCGGTTTGATCAACCGCTTAGACCTAATTGAGCTACCCAAGCCCGAACCCAGTATTATGAATATGTCTTAGATCTAAAATTCTCAATTTTAGACCTAATTAATATTTCCATAATCTTAATTCTTAATTAAGTAGGGTTCATAAACAAAATATGCACAATAAATCCTAGGGTTTCAGGATCTAGGGTTTTGCAGAAAGTAAGTTTTGGATTTCTGATTAAGGACGAACACGCAGCACCCCTACACATCATAAGAACACCCCATCGAATGGAAGGAGAGGGCCTTTAAACCCTTCTTCGTTCTTATGATCCGGACGGCCAAGAGGAACGCCTTAATCAGGAACATGTAAATACTACAAAACTAGTTTTAGATCTATATCATATATCTCATATATAAAATTAGATCTAATCATGGCATATTTTGCATACATCTCATGTATCAATCATGCATATTTTTAGATCTAAATTATCTCATAATAATCTAAAAAATTAGATTTAAATTGATCTAATCAAAATAAATTCTAATCTAGACAATTATGTAGAACTATTCTACAACTAGTCTAGACATGCATCAATCATATCTCATATGATATTTAAAATTAAATAATTTTTATTTACTATTTTTTAGATGTTATTATAATATTTATAATATCAAAAAATAGTAAATAAATAGATCTAAAATATGATTTAATCAAATTAAATTAAAAACATGCAAGACTATTCTATAGAACTATTCTATTTTAGAACTAGTCATGCATATTTTCTAATCTTAGATCCAAATCATTTAATTTTAATTTTTTCTAATTTTAGATCTGATCACATCTCATGTGACATCTAAAATCACTTATTTTTAATTAAAATAAATTTAAAATTAGATCTAAATAATTTTAGAAACCTTGGCTCTGATACCAGTTGAAGGAAAAATCCTGATTTTTTGGGACCAGGTTCGTTCAGATCTGATCAGATCAAGAGATATATTTCAAAAATTTTTCTCTTGATCTAATCAGATCTAAGATATTTTAGATCTAATTTTATTATTTTAATCTAATAAAATAAAAATAAATTAAATCAAATTTAATTTATACCTTGATGTTGGGTAATCCTATTATCCCTTTGATGATCCTGTGATTGCAGCGGAAGGTTCTGGATCTAGCCACGCAAGCGCCTGGCCTCTATCGGTATCCACTTGGACTGGATCTAGAGATCCTCTTCTTCTCTATCACTCTCCAAAAATTAGATCTGGATCTGATTTGGAGGATCTTCAAAACTCCTTTCGAAGATCAGCAGTTATCCTCTTGCAGCAGTGCAGCCTTCTTCCTTTCTCGTTAGCCTTTTTCTTGCCTAGATCGCACCAAATTGGAGCCCACCTTTCCTTGGGAATGGAGAGGAGAGAGAGGACTAGAAGATGGCATGGAGGAGGGAGAGGGGCAGTCTTAGAGCATGGGCTAAGAGAGAACTCTATAAAAGTTGGGTGTAGATAGGCTTTATATAGACACTATTACGCCATGCAGTGCCACATCATCCCGACCAATCACATTGCTTCGTATAATTAGATCTAAATCTGATTGATGGGATGACATCATCTGATCCAATCAGATGAAAGCTCCTTTAATTCATCCTTAGATGGCACTTAAGACTAGTCAAAGTCTATAGGTTTGCGCCACCTAAGTAGAAACCTTGAAGCAACCTGGAGTCCCATCCATATGGGACTCCAGGCGTCCCTATCCATGGGTGCATGCCTCCCTAGATGTGCACCCCCTCCTTTCTAATTTCTAGCAAGGGGACAAGCCCCTATCTGCTCTCCTATAGGTGCATGACACATGAGCAGTGTCTAAGTGTCAAAGATCAATGTTTGACCAAAGTCAAAGATAAGAATTAGCAGGTGATGAAAAATGATAGGTGTTATCTCAAATTTATCTTATAAATTAAGACAACTCTTTTCTAACTAGGACAAGCTTCAGTCAAATCAAGTAAAGGTACTTGAGTGAGTACAAACACATTTGGCTCAGTCGAGAGAATTTTTAATTATAGTAGGAGAATGTTAGGCTCAATCGTGTGCTAGCACAATTTTCTTGAACCTAATTGAATCTAATTCAAATCAATTGAACTGAATTAGTCTAATTGATGATATCCAGATCCAAACCCTTATTTGTGTGATCCAGTTAGGTTCAGTTCTGTATGGTAATGGGATATGTCACGATCTCTATCATCGACATCATTGAAACTTCTTTCGATGGATCAGAACTCTTCTGATTCAGACAACTAGAATGATCGATCATCTAAATCATTCTAATTGCTCCCAAAATCCATCCAGTGACACCTAGCAGTATATGGTGGCAACCCATCAAAATAGAAAATGAACCTCTCGGTGTAGCTACTTGTGTGATTAAGTTCTTCTATCTTGAGCCCCGATCAGATTAGGGTTAAGGTGAACTCGTCAAACCCTAATTTCTATCATATGATTTAATCATTCGATTCAAGTTCCAATGTGAAAATCTTAATAGAAACTCTTTCTATTATTTCACTCTGCCATGGCCATGGACTTATGGACTTGATTCTCATGATCATCATAGGGCTACTCCTCATCCATCGAGGTAGATAGATTTTCTCTTGGTGCAATCCAATTCCTACAATGAACATGCTATAGCCAATATACACCTTAGGATTCTAAATGGCTAGGAGACTGAGTCATGGTGTAGTCAAACTATAACACCCTCAAGGTGAACTATCGATGCACCTTAGGTCGAAGAACTAGACATACCACTATAACTTCGACTCAGTCATCGATGAGAAGGTAGACTTCCTTATGACTGCTCGAGGTGGTCACACTCAGTGCCCGCGTTCTCTAATGTGTACATGTACTCTCGCTTTGGTGTCTTCATATCGTAGACTCAAGACTCATTTACTATAAAGAAGCGATTGTACACCAACCTTTCGGATCAATCACCATCCTCATGATGATCCTACGGTCAGGAGCATTTTATGAGTTAATAATGAAAATTTTTGTCTTAAATTTTCAACTCTTGAAAATAAGAATTATCATTACTATTAACTCAAGGGATGTATCGCAGACACTAAATACACATTTATGATAGAAAATAATTTATTTTATTATTTATAGTCAAAATTATAGTTTTGCCCTTAGACGTGTATTACAAGTGTCGGCCAATTTTGGCTTCTAGGAAACACATATCTAACATGTAGGACTTTTCAAGTGCTTAAAAAGAAGAAATTATCCATAGAAGAAATCTTCTCACAAGAAGAAAAGTCAAAGAAAAGAATAATTTTAAATGCTCAAATAAAGCTCAAATAATAAGTTTTTGAAAGCCTCAATGGTGGGAAAGACCATAAAAATCAAGGTGGAAAAAGCCCTTAAAAATTGAAGACAAAAAGCCATTCATCCAGAAAAATATGCAGAATTGTTGAAGGCTGAAAACTTAGATGACCTAGTGAAAAATTGAGCTGGCTCAGTACTTAGTCGGCTCAGTGAAAAACTTAGACGGCTCAGTCTCAGAAAATAAAAAAATAAAAAGCTGATTTTTTAAGTAAACTGATACTGAGCCGACCCAGTTGTAAACTAAAATGACCCAGTTAGATCGAGCTGACCTAGTGAAAAACTGAGCCAACCCAGTGATTATAATGGCCAATTTTTCAAAACTTTAAGTTTTTGTCCATAACGACTCCCAATGGTTATTTTCTTAACTCCAATGGCTAGAAGTCATTTTGAAGACCTTTCAGATATAAAGAAGTGGTGGATAGCCTCAAGAATATATAAGAAAATCTTTGGAGCATTAAAAACAAGCTTTTGAAGAGTTTATTGAGTATCCATTAAGAAAGCAAGAAGAGTGAGCTAAAAAGAGTAAGAAAAGAGTGATTTTCAGACATTCTTTATCCTTCCAACATCCTCAAATCTGAGAGAAGTTAGGCCATCATTATTGAAGATCATCTCCTACTTCCTCAAGCATTCAAAGAGAAGAAATTAACCCTACAAGCAAAGCAATCTAGATTTTCTTCTCTTGGATTTTATAGAGTTTGTTTTAAACTATATTTTTTACATTTTGTTTCAAGTTTCTTGGGGTGAGAAACTTGGGTTGGTCCAAGCCTCGAGTTGGACATTGTATTAGTTTGATTGGTGAGCTAAGGGTAAAATCAATCAGGATTGATTGTGAACCCAAAAAATAATCATGTACAATTTTAGTTGGTGAGCCAGAAAAAATCAACTGAATTTGATGGTGAGCCCAAAAAATAATCAGACTGTAATTCTTGTTGAGAATTATAGTTGAATTCCTAAGGGATATTCTTGGAGAGTGGACGTGCTGCTGAGTTTAGCACCAAACCACTATAAAATTTATGTATTTGTGATTGTATATTCTTTACTTTATTGCTTTCATTCACTACACATTGCAAAGCTTATTTCATTACTCATTATGTGTACTTCACTTAGTTTAAATCATTCAAATCTGCATATTAGTCAAAAAGTTCTTATAATACCCAATTTACCCCCCCTCTTGGATAGCCATCCTTGGGCAATAAGTGGTACTATAGTGGATGCTCTAATATTAGTTGTTGACCTAATGATCAAAGAGCTAAAGATTTTATGGCTGACCCATTTAGATCTTTGTTAGGTGAGGGACACTTAACCATTAGACCTTCATTTTTCAATGGCACCAACTACACTTATTGGAAAACTAGAATGAGAATCTTTATTCAAGCACAAGATTATGACATATGGAATATCATACTCAATGGTCCTCACACACCCACAATGACTGTTAATGATTTATGTGTGCCTAAACCTAAAAAAGATTGGAATGAGCAAGATAAAAGGCTAGCTAAATTAAATGCTAAAGCTATTAATATTTTATATTGTGCATTAGATTATAATGAATTCAATAGAATATCAGCATGTTTATCTACAAAAGAGATTTAGGATAGACTTGAAATGATCCATGAGGGAACAAGTCAAGTCAAAGAATCTAAAATAAACATGTTGGTTCATAAATATGAGTTATTTAAAATGGAACCTCATGAGATAATAAGTGATATATTTACAAGGTTTACTGAAATTATAAATGAGTTAAAAAGTTGCGAAAAAGACTATTCTAACAGTGATCTTGTATACAAAATTCTTAGATCCCTACCAAAGTCTTAGGAAGCAAAAGTAATGACAATCCAAGAAGACAAGGATCTTAGCAAGATTGCTTTGGAAGAGCTAATCGAATCGCTCATGACACATGAGCTCAATATGAACCAAAGCATGAAGGAGGAAAAGATGAAGAAGACAACTCTTGCAGTCAAGTCATTGGCCATTGAAAAAAGTTCAAGTGACTCTACCGAGGATTCAGAAGATAATGAAGAAATGGTGGTGATTATAAGAAGGTTCATGAAATTTATGAGAAAGAAGAAAAATTCTGAACCAAGAAGAGGAAAAGAAGAAAAGAATCAATTTAGAAAACATAAAAAGGATTACCCCCTACTAAAAAAGAGCTCAAATTATGAAGAAGAGTCATCCTCAAGTGAAGAAGAAATAAATCTATGCTTGATGGATCACAACAATGAGGTAAACAATGAGAACTCTTCCGAATTTTCTTTTGATGAATTATTTGAAGCCTTTAACGACTTAATGAATGGATTTAAGAAATTAAAGCTGAAAAATAAGGAACTCAAAAAATCTAATCATCATTTAGCTAATGAAAAGAGTAAATTCTTATTAGAAAAAAGAAGATATTTTAAAAGAAAAAGATACTTTGACTAAAGATAAAGAAATGTATCTCAAATCTGAAAAATCTTTAGTTGAAGAACTTGTTAAGTTGAATAAGGAGCTTGAGAATTTGGTTGAAGAAAGAAAACTTTAGTTGACAAAAAACAAACCCTTTCAAAATCTAAAAAATTCTTAGCCAAAGAAAAAGAAAAATTTTTAAAATCTAAAAAATCTCTTTTGGAAGAAAATGCAAAATTAAGGAAAGAGATTGAAAATTTAAAATCCATGCTTGAAAAGTTTACACTTAGATCACAAAAGCTTCAAGCAATATTAAACAATCAAAAAGCTATTTTTGATAAAGTGGGAATTGGTTATAATTTATTGAGAAAATAAAAATTTATCAAAAAGATGTTTAGCAAAGCTTCATTCGAAAATCATTCAATTACATGTTTTAAATGTAACAAAGTAGGCCATAAAATTTTTGAATGTAATTTTAAAAAAATTGGTCAAACTTTGATTAAAAAAATTTGGATTTCAAAAGGAATCTTGAATACTAACTCCTATAGACCTAAGATGACTTGGGTATCAAAAATCATTAAGTGACTTTGCAGGTGCACTAAGGATCCGAATGAAATAAAAGAAAGAAAATTTTTATGGATGCCTTGGAAATGAAAAGGGATGGATATTGATGCATGGTATAATCTAAATTTTTTTTCTCATATCATACCATCAATGATTGTTAAAGTTATTTTGATTAAATCTATTGATTTTAATATGATTTCATATTATGTTTACTTGCTTGTTCTCTTAAAAAAATTTTTAATTTTAAAATAGCTTTGTTTGCAAAAGTAAGGGAGAGAAAATACCAAAGATAAAATGATTACTAACTTGGTATCAATCAAATTTAAAAATCTGAGCTTAAAACTCAAATTTGTATTAATTAAGATTAATGTGGTATCAATTAATTATGCTTAATTTGAAAGAAAAAGATAGAGAAAGTTGAAAAGTAAATTAATCTAACTATAAATATGAAAAATAGAAAGAGAGATATTTTCTAATTTAATTTGATTGAAAATTTTAATTAATTTAAGTTAAGAAAAAAATAAAATATGAAGTTAAATTCTCAATAAACTTCTTTATGATCTTCTTAAATTGAGCTTTCAGATATTTATTCAATTTAATATGCATGCTTTTATTTATCAAATCATTTTTGATAACTTTTTAGAGTGAAAAATGAGTTTGAGACATATTCTTACTCCAAACAGATTGATTTTGATACATTCTTGTAATTTTGAAGCTCATTGATAAATATAATATTAAACTTTTTACATGGCAACCTTTAAACTTGATTTGCATAATCATTTTTGGCAAATGATTGGAGCTAAATTAAATTTTCTACATATTCCTTCTCAAAAATAAATTTCTAAACTCAATTTTAAAACTCATTTATGATGTGCATTGCAAAATCCTTATAAATTATTTATTTTGAAATAATTTTTACTCGAAGTAATGAATTTGAAAATATGACTATCTTTTACTTTAATACTATTTATTTTTCTTTGCTCGATACATCTCCGATACATACCTTTTTCGAGCTTAATTAATTGAATTTTTAAAGAAAATAAAGGATTGAATATTAAGTATATACTATGCTTGATTTCAAATTCAAATTTTTTGAAAAATTCTATTTCTCTTAAAGCTTAAAAGTGCATATTTGAAAATCTGATTAAAGATCATACTCATTCAAAAATGGGGAGAGCATATAATATGTAAATTCAAGCTAATTTTTGAAATTAAAATAAATATTTGAAACTTATTTTGAGTCAAAGGATAAATTTTCAAAAGAGAGATGATTCATTTAAATTGATTTTATGAATTTAATGCATCTCTCAATTTAATGCTTTGATGTTGATTTTGATGACTTCTTGTTTCTTCCCATGAGCTTTTTGATGATGTCAAAAAGGGAGAGAAGTATGTTGAGTATATAAAATATGTATGTACTAATGATGTATAATAAATTATAGGCTTATTAAGAATTCTTTCATGAAGTTTAATTCATTGTTCTTGTCTTGATTCACATTAGTTTCTTTAGCATATACTCAAAATTTTGCCATCATCAAAAAGGGGGAGATCGTTGACCCCATGATTGATTTTGATGATTACCAAATCTTGAGTATATTATGTATTTAATCATATATTTCAAGAATATGTGAAGGACTTTTCAAGTACTTAAAATGAAGAAATTATTCATAGAAGAAATCCCCTCATAAGAAGAAAAGTCAAGGAAAAGAATAATTTCAAATGCTCAAATAAAACTCAAACAATAAATTTTTGGAAGCCTCAATGGTGGGAAAGATCATAAAAATTAAGATGGAAGAAGCCCTTAAAAGTTGAAGACAAAAATTCATTCATGCAGAAAAATATGCAGAATTATTGAAGGTTGAAAACTTAGATGATCCAGTGAAAAACTAAGCTAGCTCAGTACTTAATCAGCTCAGTGAAAAACTTAGATGGCCCAATCTCAGAAAGCTGATTTTTGAAGTAAACTAATACTGAGCTGACCTAGTTATACTGAGTGGACCTAGTGAAAAATTGAGCCGACTTAGTGACTGTAATGACTAGTTTTTAGAACTTTAATTTTTTATTCACAACGACTTCCAATGGCTATTTTTTTAACTCCAATGGCTAGAACTCATTCTAAAGACCTTCTAGATGTAAAGAAGTGGTGGATAGCCTCAAGAATATATAAGAAAATCTTTGGAGTATTAAAAATAAGCTTTTGAAGAGTTTATTGAGTATCTATTAAGAAATCAAGAAGAGTGAGCTGAAAAAAATAAGGAGTGATTTTCCGACATTCTTTATCCTTCCAATATCCTCAAATCTGAGAGAAGTTAGGCCATCATTATTGAAGATCATCTCCTTCTTTCTCAAGCATTCAAAGAGAAGAAATCAACCCTACAAGCAAAGCAATCTAGATTTTATTCTCTTGGATTTTATAGAGTTTGTTTTAAATTATATTTTTTATATTTTATTTCAAGTTTTTTGGGGTGAGAAACTTGGGTTGGTCCAAGCCTCGAGTTGGACGTTGTATTGGTTTGATTGGTGAGCCAAGGGTAAAACCAATTGGGATTGATTGTGAGCGTAGAAAATAATCATGTACGATTTTGGTTGGTGAGCCAGAAAAAATCAATTGAATTTGATTGTGAGCTCAAAAAATAATCAAACTGTAATTCTTGTTTAAAATTATAGTTGAATTCCCAAAGGATATTCTTAGGGAGTGGACGTAGGTGCTGAGTTTGACACCAAACCACTATAAAATTTGTGTATTTGTGATTGTGTATTCTTTACTTTATTGCTTTCATTCACTACACATTACAAAGCTTGTTTCATTACTCATTGTTTGTACTTCACTTAATTTAAATCATTCAAATCTGCACATTAGTCAAAAAATTCTTGTAATACCCAATTCACCCCCCCCCCCCCCCCTCTTGGGTAGCCATCCTTGGGCAACACTATCCATAGAGGTCAGATGCATTGTGTAGCTCCAAGCAATAAAGGAATATAATGGAATCAGCCATGGTGTTCTCAACCTGCATGAAGGTAAGAGATTTGATCTCTTCTTGACCTAGATATAATCTAGGATTTCTAGAATAGTTTTAGATCTAGGTATTGATTTGATCAATACCAATAATCTTTGTTCTAATTTTTAGATTTATGTAAGTATCATGATATGTTGTAGGTTCTAGATGTAGGATTTAGTGATTAGATCGCATGCATAATTAGATTAAATTATTTAATCTATGTCTTTCACTGCTTCTTAATTTGAAAAAAATTTTGAAATGTATACATGAAACCCTACATGTTTTCCAATAGTGGTATCAGAGCCAGGTTCTTTTATGACATGATCATGCATGCTTTAAAATAAATCTAAAAATAAAAAATTATGGATCATACATACTGATCATAAGATTGTCCTATTGTAAGGTTAACCTCTTACAATAAAAAGGTTGTCCTAGTATGTACTGATCTAAATTTTTTAATCATAAATAAGTTAGATGTGATCTAAAAAAATTATAATTTATTTTTTTAATTTTAAACTAAAATAAATAGATATTAGATCTATTTTAGATTATTTAGATTAGATCTAAATAATATTAGATCGTACATACTGATTATAAGGTTGTCCTGCTGTAAGGTTTACTCCTTATAGTGGAAAAGTTATTCTAGTATGTGCTAACTTGAGTAACCTAAATCATAAATATGTTAGATAAGATCTAAAGTGATTGATGATTTATTTTCAAATTTTAAATCTAAAATTAAATGATTTATGATATGATTTTGATCATTTAGATAAGATCTATACGATGTGTTTCATATTTTCATCTACATCCTCTAGTTTCATATGTTGATATGTAGCTTTATTTTTGATTCTAGAATTTATATATTTGACATATTTATTTTATAAAATTTAAATTGAGAACTTACTTTCTACAAAATTCTAGATTCAAAATCCTAGGATATGATCTAAACATTGAAACAAATCAAATATAAAATCATGAATTGAATTTGTTTTAATGTAAATTATTTACATTTGAAAATATTTCAAAAGTTAAAATCAAAAACTAGTTCTAAGGTTCCAAAGCCCAACCCATAAGCCTTGAACTAAATTGAGAATTAAGTGATTATTTAGGATCTAGGTTTGTAATTTGAAGATCCTAAGATAATTTTATAAAACATGACTTAAAGGATAATGGGTTAGCTTGATCAGGTCATTAATTGGGTTAGACCTAGGATTAAATTAAATATAGACTAAGTTAAGAAATTGATCAGACCTAATTAATAGTTAATTAGGATTAGGTCATTTTTTTTATAGATCAATTCAATAATTGTAGTTGATCAAAGTCCATACATCTAATAAATGGACACTAATCATGGCTCAGTGGTCGAGCCCCAATCTTTAGGCAAACCAAATCAAAATTGATAAACTAATTAGTGTGTAAGGTAAGTCTGGCATTTTTAGATTAATGATTTTTAATTAGCAGCCCTCTTACCTGGCCATTACTGATGGTGTCTAAGGCATGCCTTGGCAGACCCTCCCATCGATCTCACTTACCTGGCCAACATGGTTAATCAATCTTTGATTAGGTTGCTCATTGATTCGTGCTAACCCATATCACATACAAAATCAGTAAGACTGATTTTATTCAGTGAGACTGATCTAGGTGCCCATGGACCTAAATTGATCCTAGTCCTCATCAATGACTTCAAAAGTCAGTGAAAGGATTTGATTTGATGAAGTCAGTGAAAGAAATTTGGTCCATATCTTCTCAATCCTTAAATCATAAATAAATTTAAATTTTTTAAAATTATTAGATTCTTAAAATAATAAAGTTATAGGGATAACTGAGTCATAGCCTCCCGTTAAGTTGGATGATAATAGGCCTATTAAGTCAATAATAATTGGAGGCCCAAAGGCCTGGTGCTTACTGACTAATAGAATTATCATTCATAATATGATAACTTGGAAGTATCTATCTTATGATGCTTAGGTTGATCAACCAAAGTTGAGCTTAATCATTCATTGGTTAGATGCACCAAGTATAGTCATATTAATGGTTGGACCTAATCAGATCCTTATAGTGGAGGCCAAAGCCTACTGATTAGATTTTTGGGGTAAAATTTAATCAATAGAAGTTGTTTAGAGAAATAATTGGTTAAAGAACCTATCCATAGATGCACATGGGTTGACCGACCAAAGTCGGGCTTGTGTGTAGTCTATGTGGATTCTAGTACCTACTAGAAAATTAAAGTAAATTTCTAAATTAGAGGTAGAGGCTACCAATTCGAATAAAATAGTGGAAGAATCTTTAGACTAAAGTCCAAGTTTCTAGGCTTAAAATAATTCATATACAATAGATCATTGTTCTCTTTTCTATTCAGATTATGGCTAAACCCTATTGCTTCGATCACTGTCAGACAGTGATTGACTTATGGGACCTAACTTTGATAATCAGTATCAAAAGTTGAATTTGGTTCAGCATGTATTCATGTTGGGGCTTCTAAGTCTAATAAAAATAAAAGATCTAAGAGTAATCAGAATCAAGTAGAGTGCTTCTAATATAAGAAGCATGGTAATAGGAAGAAAAATTGTCTTGCTTTCCTTGACCTCAATAGGTTGATCAAAAGAAAGGAGTAAGGAGTTGCTTATCAAGGAATATCATAGTCTTAAGCAATTTGTTGCAAGAACTTTAGGTAAGTAAAAAATTTAAAAATAGTGAGAAATTTCTAAACATTGGTGTTGGAAATTCTGTTCCAGTCTTAGCTTTAGAAATTGTTAAGCTTGTTCTCAAAAATTATCATTTTGAGTGACTATCACTATTGTTCATCGTTTATAATGAATGTGATCTTTAATGGCCTCTTGGCCAAAGATGATCATCATTTATTAATAAAAAGAGATTATTGTGATATCATTACGAATGAAATTATCATAATATATGGATAATAAATAAATGATATTTAACATTCACACAGTCTGTTAAGTGTAATGTACACATCTAATAAATATCCAAGTTAGATAATATCATAGATGTCTATCTTTGGCATTATAGGCTTAATCATCTTTACAAGAATAGGATAAATAGGTTAACCTTAGAGAAAAATCTCGACATTAATGATTATGACTCATTATCAACCTATGAGTCTTATCTTCTTGTAAAGATGATAAAGTCATCTTTTACTAGAAAAGATGAAAGAGCTAAAGTTCTAAGTCTCATACATAGCGATGTATGTGGACTTATGAAACTTAAGTGCTAGAAAAGGATATTAATATTTCAGTATGATTATAGATGACCTATCTAGATATGGGTACGTTCGGCTTGAATTATTTGAATTATTCAAACGATTCTATAACAACTAGAAAAGATATTAGAACTCTTCAATCAAATCGAGGAGGCAAATACTTATCCATTGAGTTTTTGACATATTTAAGAGGGAATGAGATTCTCTCTCAGTGGACTCTTTCCGAAACATAGTATATTAGAAAGGAGAAATCGAGTTTTTGTTAGACATCGTTTGATCCACGAGGTTTACTAGTCTACCTATTTTAGGGTTATGCTCTTGTGACTACTTGTTTTACTCTAAAATATATTTCAAGTAAATCTATCGCAAAGACTCCATATGAGATATGGATTGATCATAGGCCTAGACTCTCTCACTTTTGGGTTTAGGGTTGATTGGCCTATGTTAAAGGATTGTACATAGATAAACTTGAATTCTAGTCTAATAGGTGTTTAAGGGTTATTATTTCTATCATGCTAAAGAACAAAAGTTGTTCTCAGTAGTAAGGTATTCTTTTTGGAAAAGAGTCTCTTAGAAAAGGAACTGATGCCTGTAAAGTTGAACTTAAGAAAGTTCAATCAATAGAAATGACCGACACAATCTAGTAATCCTATATAACAAAATTTGATTAGATCAAACCTCGAGCCCATTTGAGTGGTACCATTAAGAAGATCCAATAAAGTACCACATTAATTGGATAGATACTTTAGTATCTAGATCCAAGATGGCGATCCTGTTGAGCTTGATAAGAATAACAAGGATTCGATCACCTATATGGATGCTAAGTAGAGGTCTGACTTTGAGAAGTGGCTTGGAATCATAAAATCCGAATTGAAGTCCATGAAGATCAATAGTGTATGGACACTGGTTGATTTACCTGAAGGGATAAAATCTATTAGGTATAAATGAATTTTCAAAAGGATCAGAGTAGCACAGATAGGAAGGTAGAGATCTATAAAATCCATTTGGATATCATCTCAAAATATGCATTTTGAATGTGTCTTCATTATGAATGAAGATGGACCCTGCATCTATAAATGGGCAAATAATTCTGCAGAGTTATTTCTTGTGCTATTTATGGATGACATTCTCTTAATTAAGAATAATATTTTAGTATTACAAGGAATAAAAGTTTAGCTATTACCTAAGTTCTCCATGTACGAGACCAGGCATGGTATACTCACTAGAGGTAGTGAGTAGATACTAGTCTGATCCAAGTGAGAACCCTTGAAAAATTGTATAGACAATCCTTAAATATTTGAGAAATACTAAGATTCAGTTATTTATACATGAAGGAACTGATTTAAAACTTATGAAATATTTTAGTTCTAATTTTAATCAGATAAAGATGATAGTAGGAGATTATCGGATCATTAATTTATTCTAATAGGAGGAGCAATCTGCTAAAAAAGTTTCAAGTAAAAAATTGTAGCATATTCTATTAGTGATGTAGAGTTCATCGTGGCATCTGATGCTGTCATGTAGGTTGTGTAGTTGCTAAGGTTCATTAGTAGGTTTAGAGTGGCACCCTTCAATGATAGTCCAGTCCTATCATAGCACTAGAGCCATAGCTCAAGCTAAAGAATCAAAAGACTAACATATTCTGTATCGCTATCACCTTAGATTTTGATCAAGATGACGTCAATCTTTAAAAGATCGACGAAAAAGAAGAACTTGACCGACCCATTTGATAAAGCTTCGAAACTAAGGAGTTCTACGAGCTCAAGTAGAAGTCCGAATATTTAATATTATTCTGATTAGATTTAATCCAAATGAGAGTTATTAGAAAATATGTCCTAAAGCCAATTATCTAAGTAATAGATGTTAGAATCAGTATATGAATTATCAAATAATAATAGTTATTTGGCTTATTTATCATAAAAATTCTATCTTTTTTTAATAAATTTTTAAATTATGATGAAGTCCTTAGAACCACACTCAATCAATAAAGAAGAATTTATCGGATAGTTTTTAAATTATTCATGATCAAATAATAAGTTATTAATAAGGATGATAATTTATCGATTGTAGGTCACTATATGTCATATGTATTAGTTGTCCTCATAATCAAGTGGTGTGGAGACACTAGTATGATATACAGGTGGGACATAGAGTATATCTATACTGAATATGACCAATGTAGCACTCTACTATTAAGAGTAGCTAGCTAAGGCCAATGGGTATAAGTATCCCTTCGATCTAATATCATCATAGTGATTTACAAGCAACTCACTGTACTTTGGTGCTGAACTATCTACATTTCTAATATAAAAATTGAAAGATTTTTGGATACAGTCAAGTACTTATAGGGTCGATGTGTGAGTTAAGATGGGATTGACCACTCCTAATTAACTTCAGGAAGAGAATGTCTCACTGTATTTCAATTTAGCAAAACCTAAGCTTGGGTAATCCTCATGAAGAGTTACGGGATTTGCAAAATTTTGAGACATAATATGGATGACTTGTATGAGTATTGACATCTAAATCAAAGTCATCCTGAGCATTATTAGTCAAAGGAATGAATTATATGGTAACCATAGGCAAAGGTTCTAAGAATGTTACTTTGCATACATTCAACCTATCTGGACATCGGGTATCATTGCTAGATAGTCATTTTGATTGATGCAAAAATTGGTTCTTATGCTACCGACTTAGGTTCAAACCTATGGGATCACACATATTAAAAGTTGTTACCTAATCAGATGGTTGATCGATGATTGAGAATCATTCTAAGATCAAATAATCAATACAATTGATGTTTGACCTAATGCATGTATTACAAGTGGATCAATTAGCAATAGGATTGCTAATTAGCTCAATTTAATTGAGTGATCAGGCTGAGATCAAGTCTGATTATTTTAGATTCAATTAGAATTAGTTTGAATTTAATTGGATTAAGTCTAAGTGGTTTATTGGATAAACTAGTTGCAAGGAAGAACAAGTCCTAGTTCAATTAGGACTTGAGTGCACCTAATTTTTAGTTAGATTAAAAATTAAATTAAATTTAAATTTAATTAAATCTAATTTAATTAGGCTCTTAATTAAATTAGGATTGCCTATTAATTAGGTTAACTTAAAACTATTTTGAATTACATTCAAAAGGTCTTGATCTAATCAAAATAGGAGAGTTCTAGTCAAAAGGTCTTGACCTAGTCAAAATAGGAGAGTCCTAGTTAGAGTAGGACTCTTCCCTTCTTCCCTTGTGCCACTAAGAAAGGTCCATGCCCTTTTTTTTTTTTTTCAGATCATCACATGAGTCTTTCCCACGTTAAAGAGCAATTTCCCATGCCCCATATTCTAATGTATTTGAATTTATTTTTAGTAAGTCAAGATATGGAAAGTTGTTATGTATTGGATTCTATTTGATAGAGTCCATAGAAACTAAAACACCTCCTTGCCTTTGTGCCATAATTCTTCATGCCATTCATTATTTAGTGTACCATCTTTATTTTAGTTTTTGGGCAATAAAACCTGATTCCCCCTGTTAAGAAGGAATAGGGTGGTGTCCAAGAGTTGGACGCCACCAAGGACTTCTTATTTGACTAGGTTTTGACCTAGTCTCCCTATTTATATGGGGCACCTCGTATAAGATAGGAGGAGGATGTGATTTATCCTAGGTTTTCCAAGAAAAAACTGAAGAAAAGAAGGAGGAGATGTGATGGTTTAGGGAACCAATAATCTTGAAAGAAAGAAGCTTCATTAAGACATCATATATTGATGTTTTGTAGAGACAAAGGTAAGAGAAGATTGTCTTCTCTTGTGAGTTACTTTCAAGTTTTTTCTTTCACCCTTATTTTGTGAGATTTTTGTGAAAAAAATATGAAAGAGAAAGAGAGAGGGCGTGGAGGATGGATGCTCCAAGGGGTTGGGGCATGGTGTTTTGATTTAGATATGATTTGATCATGTCCTGATGAGAGAAGAAGGTCTTCTCTTAGGATTTCTTTAAGAACCTTTCTTCTCCATCTCTTTGTATGATTTTTTTATGAGAAAAATTAGTGAGAAAGAGACATGAAAGCATGAAAAAATTCTAGAGGAGAAGGTCTCTTCTTGTCCTAACATGGAGATGTATTCAGGACATCAATCATTGATGTCTTAAAAGAGAAGATTTGTCTTCTCTTAGGATTTTCTTATATATTTTATTTTTTGACTTTTAAGAGATCCAAAAGTTGGTCTTCTTTCTTATTCCTTATTTTGTTCTTCTTCTCTTGGAGTGTCCAAGAGATCCAAAGAATATTTTTTAGATTAACCATTAGGAGAGATCCGCGAGTAGCTAGCGCTTCGAGCGAATCTTCGTTCGACGAATCTTCAATTTATGTTGTAGCCTTATGCGGACTATCCATAGAGGTTAGACACATTATGCAGCTCCAAGCAACAAAGAAATATAATAGAATTGACTGCAGTGTTCTCGACTTGCATGAAGCTAAGAGATCTGATCTTTTCTTAATCTAGATATGACCTAGGATTTCTAGAATAGTTCTAGATCTAGGTATTGATTTGATCAACACCAATCATATTTATTTTAATTTTTAGATTTATGTAATTATCATGATATGTTGTAGGTCCTAGATGTAGGATTTAGTGATTAGATCACATGCATAATTAGACGAAATTATTTAATCTATATCTTCCACTGCTTCTTAATTCAAAAATGTTTCAAAATATATGCATGAAACCCTGCATGTTTTATAACAAGATTCACCTGCCAAATTATCAGATCAAACCACCTAGCCAACCTCAAAGTGGTGACCCTTCAAGACCGCCATTAATCCCCTAATTGTTCAAGTCTAGGAAATGATTCATGGAGGATGCTTTGGAACCTGCCACAAACTATCACGTGGCGAGCCCATGTGGAACTGCAAGTTAACTTCCAGATTCATTCCCTTGGAAGAACTGCTACATGATCTTTTGGGCCCTATTCCTAATAAAAGTGGCCCAAATCATGAAGCAATGTGTCACAAGATCCTAGGAAGATCTTTCGTGTCCTGTTCCTAATTCTCTTGGATAGATTGGTGCATGGATCACTTTTCTTCTCGAATAGATGAGTCTTGAGTCTACAATATGGAGATACTAATGTGAGAGTACAAGTGCTTGGTAGAGATCAAGAGTACTGAGTGTGACCAGCATAAGAAGTTACTTGGATTGCTGCCCACTCTTCAGTGACTTACTCGATATTGCAGTTGTATGGATAGTTCTCTGACCTATGGTGCCTCGATTGTTCATAGTAGGATTGCTATAATTTGACTGTACAATCATTTGGTTACCTAGTCATTCAGAACCTTATGATGTATGTTGGCTACAGTAGGCCCATTGTAAGAATAGAGTGTGACCAAGATAGGATCTGTCAATCCTGATTGACAAGGAGAGGTCTTATACAGTCCATGAGACTGAGTCCTAAAATTCATGATCATGATAGGTGAATGATGGAAAGAAGTTTTCATAATAGTTAACATGGACTTGAGTCGATTGAATCCAGCATACGACGGACAAATGAGTTTGATGAGATATCCTTGACCTTCATCTTATCGGGACTCACGATAGAAGAACCAAACTACATAGTAACTGCATCTAGATATTTATTATTCAATTCTACTAGATTGCCACTACATACTGCTAGGTGTCATTGGTGGATAGTAAGATCAATTAAGAATTATTTTGATGATCAATGATTCTTAATCGGCTGAATTGAGAAAGTTCTAATCAATTGAAAGAAGTTTCAATGATATTGATAATCAAAATCATAATATCTCTCACTATCAGATAGAATTGGACCAATGAGGTCACACAATAAAGGGATTAGATCTTGGATTAATCAATTTGGCTCATAAAATCCCAATTGGGTTAGGATTTGGTCAAATTCTATTAGGTTTGGGCAAACCATGCTAGCACATGGTTAAATCCAAATTCTCTTGGGTTTGATCTACCTATTAGATAGGATTTGACCAAGTCAAATACTCTCTATTTGATTTCTACATAAAAGTTATGTAGAAATTTAGATTAGGTGTAGAGAAGGAAGAGTCCTTCTGCTTTAAGGCATTACAAAGTCAAAGACTTATCCAACCCCTTGGCACCATAAGTGGATAAGATGGGATGAGGGCCACGCCCCACATTTTTCTCTCCTTGGCATGATCGTAAATTGGGCACACAAAATTCAAATATGAAGAAGGGGCATGCCACATCCCTTCTTCTTGGGCGTTGGATTAGAGCTAGGGTGTGCTTCATCCATTGGATGAGATCTAAGGAGGTGCACCTAATGAGATTGGCGTGGAATGAGATTGAAATTTTTACAAGAAAAATTTAGATCTAAGAGTCCTTTTGCTCTTAAGACTCTTATGAGATAATAGTTTTTTGAATTCAAACTAGGAGGATGAGAAGGGACTCTTAGGGCTTAGGGTTTATATAAAGAGGACCCCTCTTATGGGTCCTTAACTAATCAATACCCTACATAATAGATCCTTGCCCCTCTCTACACCATGCCACCCTCTCCCTCTTTTCTCACATGCCCTAGGTCTCCATGCCCAAAGTATTGGGTGTCCACCATCTAGAGATTCCAAGAGTTGATGATCTAGATCTACGCTAAAGGAAGAAAAGCCTATGCGATCAAGAGAAGACCATGCCATGATCAAGGGTTGATCACGATCCAATTTTCAAATCGAGTGCGTCTACAGATCCTCTTAGAGAAGAAGGATCCAGAACTGAAAGGAGCAATCTAGATGCTCTGCCAGGACCTCATCAGGCATCCACAATCATCGAACTGTAGCATTCTGCTATCCACGTAAAGGTATTGATTTATTCTAAATCTGATTTTTGTTTTTCAGCATCTTGATCTTGCATGTAATAAATCATAGGGCATCTATAGATTAGATTTATAATGTGCATAATAGATTAAAAGGAGTTTTAATCTAGATTTGAAAATTTTCACTATAAATTTTTAAATTTCTGCATGCACATCTAGGAAATCAAATTTTATTCAAGTGGTATCAGAGCCATGGTTTAGTTTCATATACATGTTATTAAGATCTAAAAATCAGAGCTTTATATCTAAAAATTAGATTTAGTAATTAGATTAGATCTAATTTAAACACATGTGATATATTAGATCTTGTTTATACATGAAATGTATGAAATCTATGTTAGTTTATGCATATGTAATATGTATAGATGTAGATTAAATTCTTAGTAGCCTAGTACTCTTCGAGATTTATAGTAAAGGCCATTCTGCCTTAGAGGACTATGGTGGAAGAGGCGCTTGTTTGAATCAAGAAGAAGAACTATGGAAGAAAAAAATTATTTTTAGGCAAAATCCTAAATCCAAAACTGTTTAGGATCTAAACACAAATCTAAAATTGATGTTGTTATGTATGAGATACATGATTAAATGTTTAGATGTAAAACTAGTTTCAACATTTAAACTAAATATTAAGTTCATAATGTACTTAATTAAGACCTAAAATTGAGAATTAAAGATCTAAAATTAAAATAATCAAATTTGTGTGTTTCATTGATACATGCGGTAATCACAATGAATCATTGTGGCCATTGGTGTAGGGTTCTATCACAATCACATGATCAATGATTGTGACTGCAATTTATAGTGGGGAACTAAAACGAACCCAATCTCGAATTGGTGGACCAATTTGTTGTCTAAGGCAAGTGCTTAGATGGTAGTTACTTAATTAGGACCGTTGCCACTAGTAGTTGGGAGCCTCCCACCCATCTTCTCTTACCTAGCCATCTTGGGGATCAATTTCGATTTTGTGGTGCCTAAGGTTGAGTCCACTACATTTACATTGCACCATGGGTCCAGTCTTAGTCAGACTAAGCCAAGATCTCAGCTGTAGATCTATTGTAATTATGGATTTATATGAGACATAAATTAACAATTAGAATTAAAGAGATCTTAAATTAAAAATCTCCTCGTTAATATTAAGTCGTAGGGTCTTCCACCATTATAGAGTGTCATGCCCTCTTCGATGTTGACCATTCTTAGCTGGATACAGTGGTTCAGTTGCATCAGAGGAGAAGCAACCATTCTACTAGCATGAGATGCTGCAAGGTGGAGATAGGGTTGGGCTTAATAACTCTCAGATGAGGGTGCCAATGATGGCTTTACTCATGCTCAATGATGGGTCTAACTTAACTAGAGAATGAGATCAATAACTATCAGGTGAGATTTAAAGACCTAGAGATCAAGTCTACTGTAATTTGCTTGAGAAGCATTGGATAAGAGTTGTCCACTTATTAGTTGATACATTTGGTAATAACTATCAAGGGAGGTAGCATACCAATCAGTGGGACTATAGTACCCACTAGGAATCCTAACTCATGATTCTCATTTTTCCATCTGAGTATATGAATTCGCAGAAATAGTGATAATTTTTTTTTTAGAATAAATTTTTAAAATAAACTAATTTTTAATTATAAAAGTCTAACTAGAATCTTCTTCTCCTTGTAGAAAAATTGTCGACCTCTAAGTGACTTGCCCGCTTCTTTGAGTACAATCGATTGTTAAGTTTCAATTTTAAGGATTGGCTTAGAAACTTGAAAAGTGTTTTGAACTTTGAGTTGTGGCTTAGACCAAGAAATTATGTAAGGGATCTTGAAGAGCTCAAGAGACACATCTTTAGAAGGTATGTCAGATCTGCTTATGATTGAGACTAACTTTATGATTTCTTCTATGACCAATTGGGTTATAGACTATAGTTCCAGTATACACTTGTGCACTTCAATATAGGATCTTAAGGAAGGTAGAAGATTGAGGCTAGGAGAGATGACCCTATGAGTAGGCAACGGAGTAAGAGTTACTGTTGTGGCCATAGAGACCTATCCTCTTCAACTACTATCTTCTTTTTTATCTAGAATTAAGAAACTATTATTGTGTACCTACTACTTGCAGAAATTTGATTTTTATTTCAAACTTAGCATAGGATGACTCTAAAATTAAATTCAATAAGGACCTTTGCATCATTTATTTTGGAAATAAAATGGTTGGAGGTAGTCACTTAATTAATAGCTCTATCATTTGCATGTTGATATAGATGAATTAGTTAACCTACCTGAGTAGATAGTAAGTGTTGTTGGGTCTTAAAGATCTAGAGATGAGATTAACCTAAAGTACATGTGGTGCCTTAGACTAGATCATATTGGAGAGTAAAGAATTAACAAACTTGCAAGATCTTTTAGACTCATTTTTAGATGAGTCTTATCTAGTATGTGAGTCTTGCCTTCAAGAAAAATGACCAAGCTACCCTTTATAGGATATAGGGAAAGGACCACTGAGAGGTACTTTCTCTAGAATATACAAATATGTATGGTCCATTTGATTTGCTGGCTTGAGGAGGTTATCTCTACATCCCTTTATTGATAATTTTTTATGGTACGGCTATGTGTTTCTTATGAGATACAAATCTGAAGCATTTGAAAGATTCAAAAAATTTAAATATGAGATAGAGAGGTAAACTAGAAAATCACTTAAAGTACTTTAATCAGATTAAGAAAGAGAATACCTGAGTGGAGAATTTTTTGATAATCTCAGAGAAAATTGTATAGTCTTTCAATGGACTCCATTTGCAACGTCTCAACTCAACAAAATTTTAGAATGAAGAAATTGGACCTTATTGGACATGGTTCGATCCATGATGAGCTTCACTGACCTCTCTCTATTTCTTTGGGGACATGCCTTGTTAACAGTCAATTACCTAATTAATCAAATTTTCTCTAAGTCTGTTCCCACCACACCACACAAGATATGGCATGGTAAGAAGTCAAATTTTGGTCACCTCAAAATTTGGGGATGTTCGGCCCATATCAAACAATAATAAGTGGATAAGTTAGAGAGTAGGTCTATGAGAGCTTGTTTCATAGGTACCCAAAAGAGTCTTTGAGATATTATTTTTACCTTTTGGAGAATCACAATGTGATTATGATCTGGCATGCCATATGGTTGAAAAAAGGATTTATCCAAGATAGAGGTAATCAGAGGAAAATTGAGCTCGAAGAGAGTGCCTCTTAAGAGCAGTGAGTCATAGAATCTAAGAAACCCATTTCACCTCGGAGGTCTTCTAGGATCTCACGTCCTCTCGAAAGATACATCGATATGTTGATTGAAGATATAGAGAAAATATTTCTCATGAGTGATATGGACTATGTTGATGATCCTAAAACCTATGATGAGGTGATATCGGACATTAACTCCAAGAAATGGTTGGAAGCGATGAGATTAGAGATTGACTCAATACACACCAACTAAGTCTGGACCTTAGTAGATCCACCAAAAAGAATAGTTCCTATTGAATGCAAATAAATTTTTAAGAAAAAGATCGATTCGGATGGAAAGGTGAAGACCTTTAAATCTAGGCTTTTGACTAAAGGTTATAGTCAATACTAAGGCATTGACTATCAGGAGACCTTCTCGTCAGTTGCCAAGCTAAAGTCTTTTTAAGCACTATTTGTTGTTGCAGTGGCTCATGATTATGAGATTTGGCAGATGGATATGAAAGCTCTCTTTCTGAATGGATATCTTGAGGAAGATATCTATATAGAATGGCTTTTAGATTTCACATTTAGCGATGGAGATTATAAGGTCTATAAGCTATAAAGGTCTATTTATGGACTAAAGTAAGCATCTCAAAGTTGGAATACTAATTTTAATGATGTGATCAAATCATTTGGTTTCATCAAGAAAGAAGAAGAATCATGTGTTTTCAAGAAGGTTAGTAGGAGGGCTATCGCATTCCTCATATTGTATGTAAACAACATTCTCTTAATTGAGAATGATATTTTCATGGTGACTTTGTTAAGTTATGATTGTCTAAAGAGTTCTCCATGAAAGATTCTAAAAAAGCATCCTATATTCTGAAAATAAAGATCTATAGAGATAGATCTAAAAGGATGCTTGGTTTTTCATAGTAGTTGTGCATAGAGAAAGTGCCAAAGCAATTCGACATGGAAAACACCAAGAAGGATCTATTGCCCTTCAAGCATAGAGTTCATCCCTCCAAAGAAATATGTGCTAGCACATCTGAGGAGATTCAGCATATGAGCAAGATTCCTTCAGCTTCTGCTTTAAGAAGCCTCATGTACGCTATGCTATATACACAGCATGATATTTTTCTTACTATGAGTGTCACAAGTAGATATCAATCGAATTCAAGAAAGGAATATTGGATTGTTATGTGTTGGCACATGACCATGGCATCACTTAGCTCTGATACTAATTATTATCCTGGCATCACCAAGCTCCGATACCATGTTGTGGAAACCCCAGATCTTTAGCATGAATACAAAGAGACTTTTGTTCTCTAAGGGTAGCATACCATAGATTATCACCTAGATCTATGCTAGAGCACCTCCCTCCTTGGGCTTGAGAAAGGTACCCCCTCTCTCTATGGCTTCTTCAAGAACCTAGGGTAGCAATACTAGAAAGAGGAGAAAAGAGAGATTGAGGAAGAAAAGATCCATATTCACTGCTTCTATGAAAATCCTAATACAATCTATATATTTATACATAGCCATTAGGTCTGATCAAAAACTCTCCTGGCTAAGCCAATACATGAAAACACTCACCAAGCCAATGTACATCCATGTCTCCCATGCTCTCATCCCCTGGATCTAAACTAGATCCATATATGAGTTAGCCCCCCTAAGACCTCTCAATCCAGGCCTTAAGACCCCTAGAATATGTCCCTTTTCTAACCCTAAATAGACCCTCGTGTAGCTCTGCCCGTGCATTGAGCTAGCTCAATCTCAACATTGAGCCAACTAACCAAAGACTGGGTTAGCTTAGTTTTAGACTGAGCCAATCCAGCTGCATGCCAGCCTGCAGTCCCGAGAGTGCTCCTCTCTATTTGGCCGTCCATTGAGATTTAACCAACTTAAAACTGAGTCGACCTAGTTGCATGCCAGCCTATAGTCCCAAACGTGCTCCTCTCTATTTAGCCATCCATTGAGACTTAGCCGACCTAGTTTCTGACTGAACCGACTAACCTACAGAAAATGCCCTTCTCTATAGTTTTCATATCTTAGCTTTGGTTTCTTGCTCTACCTTATATTCCAAATCTATGAAGCACCAACCAAGCCCCTCAAGATCTTCAACACTTGGACCTTAAGCCCATGAAGGGCTATACACAACCTCCATCCTAAGGCAACTCCTATCCTAGTCTCCTAGAGTCAACACCCTGACTCCTTCCATACCCTCCCAAGGTTGGAGAATGCCATCAATCCTCACAATCTTCATCTTGATGCCCACAAGCCTTGGCAAACCCCTTGGCAATGTTCTCCTACACGATCCCGCTATCGCTGTAAACCCTGATAGCCCCTTGTGCAAACATCACCTCCACCAATTTTCTTCAATTGCTATGCACCCTTGAGGCCTTTGGGATAACCGCCTCCACTACTAAAGACCTTGGCTTGCTCTTCGCACCATCCTGAAATTGTAGGATCTCTTCTGCTTAGCAGCTACATCACTTTTTCTGAACTTTCTTGGAGAACCCATAGCATTTCTATACCGACACTCGCTACATACCCTGATACGGTCTCCTCAAAGCTACACTATTCTCCTACACATGCCGCTCCACCTAGAACTGTGCATCACCGATGCTGGTGCTGAGATATATCTCCTTTCTCTTCACCCTTCCACTCTGAACTCATGTTACATCTCCACTAGTGAAGCCACCTCTACCCGGTGCATACCACAGAAGCCGACTCTATCACCGAGTACGTCGAGGCCAACCATCAAATGCTGCATTGCTGGGCCTGCCACCACACCTTAAACATCATTGATGTCTCTTCAAACCCTCCCCACTCCACCGCCCTCTTTGAAGTCATATCGAATACATCCACAATCTATGGGCACCTCTGAAACATACAGGAGCTCATCCAACTCCTTTGAATTTAGTGACTAAACCTTACAAAATTTTATCCTAGCCTTCTCCTCTTCTGCCCCTGCACCAGCCATCACTTTGGCCAATAGGCCCGACCAAAAACTCCCCTGACTAATCCAATACATGAAAGTACTCACCAAGCCTATGTACATTCATATCTTCCATTTTCTCATCCTTTGTATCTAAACCTGACCCATACATGAGTTAGTCTCCTTAAGATCTCTCAAATCAGGCCTTAAGACCCCTAAGATAAGTCCCTATCCTAACCCTAAATGGACCCTCACATAGCTCTTCCCATGCACTGAGCCAACTAAGGGTTGAGACTGAGCCAACTAACCTAAGATAGGGTCAACTTAGTTTTAGACTGAGCCGACCTAATTACATGCCAGACTGCAGTCCTAAATGCACTCCTCTCTATTTGGCCATCCACTAAGACTTAGCCAACCCAATTTTTGACTGAGCCAGCTAACCTATAGAAAATGCCCTTCTCTACAGTCTTCATGCCTTAGATTTGGTTTCTTACTCTACCTTGTGTCTCTGATCTCCAAAGCACCAACCAAGCTCCTTAAGGTCCTCAACACCTAGACCTCAAGCCCATGGAGGGCTATACACCACCTCCATCCTAGGACAGCTTCTGTCCTAATCCTAAGACCACTCCTATCCTAGTCTTTCGAAGTGAATACCCTGAATCCTTCAATGGCCTCCCAATGCTTAGGAGCACCACCAATCCTCACACTATGAAGAATATCCTTAAGTACCTATGAAGGACTAAGGATCTATTCTTGGTCTTTGGAGGAGGAGACTTACGAGTTGTAGGGGTACACTAACTCAGACTTTATATCTAACATTGATGATAGAAAGTCTACATCAGATTTTGTGTTCCTGTGTAATGGTGGTGCAGTTTGCTGAAAGAGTTTCAAGCAACTGATCATTGCAAATTCCATCATGGAGGTAGAGTATATCACTACATCGGAGGTTGCTGATGAAGGATTTTAGTTCTAGAAGTTCATTGTAGAGCTAGGTGTGATGCTATCAGATACCATTCCACTCTTCTACGATAATAATGGTACCATAGCACTTGCTAAGAAACCAAAATCTCATCAGAAGTCCAAACACATCGAGCGATGATTCCATCTTATTTGTGAATACCTTGAGAAGAAGTACATTGAGGTGCAGAGAGTTAACTCCATAGATAATATGGCTAACTTGCTGACTAAGCTATGGAGTAATAGAAGCCTAAAGCTCACCATGAGAAGATGGAGCTTGGGTTTATGGCCAATTAGCTTTAGGTCAAGTGAGAGATTGTTAGATGTATGCCCTAGAAGTCAGATTGACTGACACATATACCCTTTTTGAAGCATAATTTTATTATTAAATTTTTAAAATTAATAAAATTAGATTATTTTTCATTCATGTTATGTGTATTTTTCTATCCATGAATCATCTAAGGAATTGATCTGATAATGACATGTATTCTCAAGAGTTGAGAATTTGAGACACATGTCATTTGGGGTCAATTTCTAAATGCTTCCAATCGATGGGTCATCATAAGGATAGTGAATAATCTAGGTAGATCAATGCATGGATTGCTTTTCTTCTCGGATAGATAAGTTTTGAGTCTATAATATGGAGACGCTGGAGCGAGAATGTTGGTGCTTGATAGAGATCAAGGGTACTGAGCATGACCAGCATAGGTCTTACTTGATGTTGCAATTATGTAGATAATTTTTTAACCTATGGTACCTCAACTATTCATAATGGGGTTGCTATAATTTGACTACACAATCACTTGGTTACCTAGCCATTCGGAATCTTACGGTATATGTTGGCTATAGTAAGTCTATTGTAGGAATAGGGGGTGCACCAAGATAGGATATATCGATCCTAGTAGACAGGGAGAGGTCCTATGCAATTCATAAGATCGAATCCTAAAATTCATGGCCATGGTAGGTGAATGATGGTAAAAAATTTCTATAAGATTTCACATGGACTCGAGTTGATTGAATCTAGCATATGATGGATGAATGGGTCTGACGAGTTATCTTTGATCTATGTCTTGTCAAGACTCACGATAGAAGAATTGAACTATGCGATAACTATACTTAAAGGTTTATTATTCAGTTTTGCTCGATTGCCACTACGTATTGCTAGGTGTTACTAGTGAATGGTGAGATCAATTAAGAATCATTTTGATGATCAATGACTCTTAATTGGCTGAATTGAAAAACTTCCAATCCATTGAAAAGAGTTTCAATGATATTGATGATAAAGATTAGAATATCTCTCACTGTCAAGTATAATTAGTCCTATGGGATCACACAATAAAAGGATTAGATCTTGGATTGATCAATTGGCTCATGAAGTGCCAATTGACTTAGGATTTAGTAAAATCCTATTGGATTTAGGCAAACTATGCTAGCACATGGTTAAACCCAAATAGTCTTGGGCTTGGTCTACCTATTAGATAGGATTTGACCAAGTAAAATGCTCTCTATTCAATTATATGTAAAAGTTACATAGAAATTCAAATTAGGTACAAAGAAGGAAGAGTCTTTTAGCTTCAGGTATGAAAAAGTCAAAGACTTATCCCACCCCTTGGAACCACAAGTGGATAAGGTTGGATGAGGGCCATGCCCCTCATTTTTCTCTCCATGACATGATCTCAAATGGGGCACACAAAATTTAGATATGAAGAAGGGGTGTGCCACATCCCTTCTTCTTGGGTGTTGGATTAAAGCCAGGTGCACTTCATCCATTGGATGAGATCCAAGGAGGCGCACCTAATGACATTGATGTGGAATGAGATTTGAATTTTTACAAGAAAAATTTAGATGCAAGAGTCCTTCTACTCCTAAAACTCTTATGAGATAAGAATTATTTAAATTAAAACCTAGGAGGATAAGAAGGGACTCTTAGGGCTTAGGGTCTATATAAAGAGGACCTCTCTCATGGGTCCTTAACTAATCAATATCCTACATAACAAAACCTTGCACCTCTCTATACACCATGCAACCCTCTCTCGCTCCTCTCACATTCCCCAAGTCTCCATGCCCAAAGTGTTGGGTGTCCACCATCTGGAGATTTCGAGAGTTGATGATCTAGATCTATGCCGGAGGAAGAAAAGCCTACGCAATCTAGAGGAGACCGTGCCACGATCAAAGTTTGATCGTGATCCAATTTTTAGATCAAGAGCATCTATAGATCCTCTTAGAGAAGAAGGATCTAGATCCGAGAGAAGCAATATAGATCTGTGCTGAGTGGATACCCATAGAGGCCAAACGTATATATGGCTCTACTAGGATCTCATCAAGCATCCACGATCATCGAACTATGATGTTCTGCTATCCATGTAATGATATTGATCTATTCTAAATCTAATTTTTATTTTACAACTTGATCTTGTATGTGATAGATCCTAGGATATCTATAGATTAGATCTATAATATGCATGATAGATTAAAAGGAATTTTAATCTAGATCTAAAATTTTTCACTATAAATTTTTAAATTTTTGCATGCACATCTAGGAAATCAAATTTCCTTCATTGTATACATTAGAGCCCTTGTGGTCTCCCCCTCAAGGTCTATCTCATGCTCTTAGAAGACTAGTTTTAGAACGATGCCATAAGGTAGTGAAACCTTCGATCGATTAGCTGCATCCAGTATCTTTCCAATGATGAATGGAGGAAGGCTTAGTGGGATCTCTTGATGATGTGGTACATAAGAGTGATATCACTCTCCATTATGAAGTCAAATCTTCCTATCTTTGGAAAGAAAATTCGACTGATGATGTGATAGAATAGCCTTATCTTGACACCTAGCTAGTTAGCGCTCACATCTTTGATCCCTCTGACATCATCTCACTCAAATATAGTCTTCAATGCAGCCCCATGATCTCTAATGTTATCTAAAATAGTCCTGACTATCAGCATCCAAAGTGTGTGTTCAAGACCCTTAGTGTCAATCTCAAAGCAGACACCTTTTAACTATGACACCACGCTTCCTACTCCTACCTTTACGTTTGCATAAAATTCTCTAACCAACTTAGGGTAGGTCAACGCATCGAGGGAATAGATATAATTGTTAGATATGTGTGCCCTAGAAGCCAAAATTGGCTAACACTTGTAATACATATCTAAGGACAAAATTATAATTTTGATTATAAATAATAAAATGGGTTATTTTCTATCACAGTATGTATTTGAAAGTATCTGTGATACATCCCTTGAGTTAATGGTAATGATAATTCATATTTTCAAGAGTTAAAAATTTAAGATATGAATTTTTATTATTGACTCATAAAATGCTCCCAACCGTAGGATCATCATGAGGATGGTGATTGATCCAAAAGATTGGTATACAATCGCTTCTTTAGGAAAGATGAGTCTTGAGTCTATAGTGTTGAGACATCGGAGCGAGCGTACAGATACTCGCTAGAGAATGAGGGCACTGAGCGTGACCACCTTGAGCAGTCATGAGAAAGTCTATCTTCTCATCAATGATAGGCTCGAAGCTATAGTAGTGTGTCTGGTTCTTTGACCTGAGGTGCATCGATAATTCACCCTGAGGGTGTTATAGTTTGACTACACCATAACTCAATCTCCTAGCCATTTGGAACCCTGAGGTATATGTTGGCTATAGCATATTCATTGTAGGAATTGGATTGCACCAATAGGAGATCTATCTACCTCGGTAGATGAGGAGCAGCCCTATGATGATCATGAGAATCAAGTCCATAAGCCCATGACCATGGTAGAGTGAAATAATAGAAAGAGTTTCTATTAAGATTTTTACATCCGATCTGAATCGAATGATTAATTCATATGACGAAAATTAGGATTTGACGAGATCACCTTAATCCTAATCTGATCAGAGCTCAAGATAGAGAAACTTAATCACACAGATAACTATATTGAGAGGTTCATTTTCAGTTATAATGGATTGCCACCATATGCTGCTAGGTGTCACTGGTGGATTCTGGAAGCAATTAGAATGATTTGGATGATCTGAATCAACAAAGTTTTGATCCATCGGAAGGTGTTTCGATGATGTCGATGATAAAGATCATGACATATCCTAATACCATATGAAACTAAACCTAACTAGATCACACAAATAAGGGTTTGGATTTGGATATCATCAATTGGACTAACCCAGTTCAATTGATTTGAATAAGATTCAATTAGGTTCAAGAAAATCGTGCTAGCACACGATTGAGCCTGATATTCTCCTTTAACAATCATTAAAAGTTATCTCGATTGAGACAAATATATTTGGGCTCACTCAGGAACCTTTACTTAGTCTAATTAGAGCTTGTCCAGGTTAGAAAAGGGTTGTCTTAATTTATGAGATAAATTTGAGATAATACCTACCATTTTCCATCACTGCTAAATCTTGTCTTTGGACTTTGATCAAATATTGACCTTTGATACTTAGACATCTCCCTATGTGTCATGCACCCATAGTAGAGAAGATGGAGCTGTGTCCTCCTGCTAAAAAGAAGCCAATGAGGATGACGCCTGGAGTCCCATTTAGATGGGACTCCAGGTTGCTTCATGCTTTCTACTAAGGTGGCACCAAAGTCTTCTTTGACCAATCTTGGTGCCACCTAAGGAGGTTTGTAAGGGACTCTATCTGATTGGATTAGATGATGTCATCCCATCAATTAGATTTAGATTTGATTGCATAAAGAGCCATGATTGACCAGGATGATGTGTTATTGCATGGCGCAGCAGGGTCTATATAAACCCTGTCTGCGCCTAGGATTTAGAGTTTCTACCCTTTGCCCATGCCACATAGCCCCTCTCCCTCCTTCTCCATGCCGCCATCTGATCTTCTCTCTCCTATCCACACCTAAGAGGCTTTAGGCTCGAGTTTGGTGCGATCCAAGCAAGAGAAAGACAACAGAAAAGAAAGAAAGCAATACTATTGCAAGAGACAACAACTGATCTTCAAAAGATGTTTTGAAGACTTTCAAGATCAAATCCAAATCTAATTTTTGGAGTCTAGATTAAGAAGGAGAAGATCTCCAGATCTTATCTGAGTGGATAATAGTAGAGGCTAGGCGCTTGTGTGGCTACATCTAAAACCTCAGGCAAACATCGGAATCATCATAGGGTAATAGAATTACCTATAATAAAGGTATAATTAAATTTGATTTAATTTATTTTTATTTTTATTTTATTTTATTAGATTAAAAAAATTAGATTTGAAGAATCTCAAATCTAATTTAGATCTAAGAGAAAAATTTTAAAAATATTTCTCTTGATCAAATCAGATCTGAACGAATCAGATCCAAAAAATAGGATTTTCCCTTCAATTGATATCAGAGCCAAGTTCCATAATTATTTAGATCTAATTTTAAAGTAATTTTGATCTGATAATTAGATGATTTTAGATGTCACATTAGATGTGATTAGATCTAAAATCAAAAATTAAGAAAATAAAATAATTTGGATCTAAGATGTATGAAGATGCATGACTAGTTCTAGGAATAGAATTAGTTCTATAGAATAGTCTAGCATGATCATAATTTTAATTTAATTTATTAATAATATTTTAGATCTATTTATTTACTATTTTTTGATATTATAAATATTATAATAGATATAAAAAATAGAAAATAAATTTATTTAATTTTAAATTCATATGAGATATGATAGATGCATGTTTAGACTAGTTGTAGAATAGTTCTACATAATTGTCTAGATTAGAATTTATTTTGATATGATCAAATTTAAATCTAATTTTTTAGATTATTTATGAGATAATTTAGATCTAAAAATATGCATGATTGATACATGAGATGTATGCAAAATATGCCATTTTTAATTAGATCTAATTTTATATATGAGATATATGATATAGATCTAACTAGTTTTGTAGTATTTATCATGTTCCTGATTAAGGCGTTCCTCCTTGGCCGTCCGGTCATAAGAATGAAGAAGGGTTTAAAGGCCCTCTCTTCCATTCGATGGGGTGTTCTTATGATGTGTAGGGGTGCTGCGTGTTCGTCCTTAATCAGAAACCCAAAACTTACTTTCTGCAAAACCCTAGATCCTGAAACCCTAGGATTTATTGTGCATATTTTATTTATGAACCCTAACTTAATTAAGAATTAAGATTTATGAAATATTAATTAGGTCTAAAATTGAGAATTTTAGATCTAAGACATATTCATAATACTGGGTTCGGGCTTGGGTAGCTCAATTAGGTCTAAGCGGTTGATCAAACCGAATCAAGAGTTGGTTAGATGGGATCAACAATGCTTAAATTGACCAAGCCTAATAGGATTAAGTCTGGGTCAAGATCGAGTCACGATGATCAAGCAAGACCTAATTAGGCTCAGAGGTTAGAGTCTGGATTGTAGGCTAACCCAATTGGTTCTGGCTCAACAATTTGGTGTCTAAGGTAAGTTTGGCACATACGACCGACTGATTTTTAATTGGAAGCTACTCGACCTGAATGCATTCTTGTACGAGTTAATGGCATATTCCTTCCACCGGTCTCACTTACCTGGCCATATCTGTTGACACAGTTCTGATCTGAGGTGGTCAATAATCCGAGCTAACCCATGCCACTAGGTTAGTCATAATTGTTATGACTATGCCAAGTCTAGTTTAATGAGACCTGAATCAATTCTCCCTAAGAAAAGATTAAGTCTGAGGTCTTCCACCATTGTAGATGTGCGGGCCCTTCCCGGGGTTGATTGTTCTCGGCTGGATACAGTGGCTCAGTTGCACCAGGAAGATGCAACCATGTCTATTAGGCATTGGATGCTATGGGCTGGAGGATGAGTTGGGCTCAATATTTTGGATACGGTGAGAGACTCAATTAGGAAATCCCAGTCTATGCAAATGGTGGGTCTGACTTAACTAAGGAGTGGATCAATATTTCGGGATACGGTGAGATTCATGAATTAGAGACCAAGTTTGGGTGCACCATGATTAGAGAATCATTGAACAAGAGTTGTTCACTCATTGGCTAACCCATCACCAATAACTGTTAGGTGAGGTGATGAGTCAGTTGGTGAGACCGCACCACCCACTAGAAATCATTAATCATGGAGATTTTTGCATCTCTACAGAGGGAGTGTAGGGATCCGAGAAAATAGTGGGAGCTAATTTGTTTAAAAATAAAATTCCTAAATAAATTGGTCAAGTCATAAAATTACAGTATCTAACTAGAATCTTTGACTCTCTACAGGAAAATGTCTGCGTCCAACCCACTTAGGCACGTATCCTGGACACACATAGACTGACCGGACCCAATTATAAAGATTGGCTCAGGAACTACAAAATTATTTTGGGTTCTGAGAAGTTAACCATGTATTTGGACCAGGACCCTCCCACCTTACCAGCCCGTCCATCCACTGAACAGAGAGCGTCTCTGGAAAAATGGATTGACGAAGATAATAAGGCCAGATATTACATGTTGGGCTCGATGTCTGATGAGCTCCAGCGCCAACATGAAGATATCGGGACTGCTCGCCAAATGTTGGCTCACCTGCAGGAGATGTTTGGTGAACAGAGTCGCGCAGCCAAATATCAAGTCACTAAATGACTTTTTAAGGCTAAGATGCGTGATGGGCAGTCAGTCCAAGATCACTGTCTGATGAATGATCAAGGACATGGAAGAGCTTGAGAAGCTCGGTGTGAAGTTGGACTTGGATCTGCAGAATGATATTATTCTGCAATCCTTGACTGATGCATATGGGCAATTCATCATGAATTACCACATGCATAAACTTCAAAATTCCTTGGCCGAGTTAATGAATATGCTGGTTACCGCTGAGCTTTCTATGAAAGGTTCTAAAGGCTCAGTTCTTGCTATGGAATGGACTTCTTCCAAAAGAAAGTCTTATGGAAAGAAAAAGAAGTCTGTGAAAAAGCAGAAAGGTGGAAGGATCAAAGAAGAAGAAGGCAGAGCTGAAGAAGAAGGCCTGATGGCAAAGGAAAAGTGTTTCCATTGCAACAGCGACGGCCATTGGAAGCGGAACTGCCCTACTTACCTGGCCACCCTGAAGAACAAGAAGGAAGGTCCTTCTGGAGGTATGCTCGTTATTGAGTCTAACCTTACGGTTTCTTCTGCATCCAGTTGGGTGCTTGACTCTGGTTCTAGTGCTCATCTGTGCACTTCTATGCAGGGTCTTGAGGATAGCAGGAGGCTGAGGGATGGAGACATGATCCTACGCATGTCGGTAATGGAGCAAGAGTTGCTGCAGTAGCCGTGGGAACATACCCTCTTCGATTACCATCTGGTTTAGACTTAGTTTTAAAAGACTGTTATTATGTGCCTGCAGCTAGCAGGAATTTGATTTCTGTTTCATGCTTAGCACAAGAAGGCTTATGTGATTACCTTCTTTAAGGACCATTGTAACATTCTTTATGAAAGAAATAAAATTGCAAATGGTTTCCTTATTAATGGTCTTTATCAGTTACATATTGATGTACCTATTCTTTAACTATCGAGCAAAACGTGAATGCCAAAACGACCTAGGGATAGTCCAAACGATAGATATCTCTATGGCACCTGAGATTAGGTCATATAGCAGAAGATAGGATTAACAAATTGGAGAAAAATGGGCTATTGAGTCCATTGACTTTTGAGTCATATCCAACTTGTGAATCTTGTCTTCAAGGCAAAATGACTAAACTCCCTTTTGTTGGACATGGGGAGAGGGCCACAGATCTCCTTGCCCTAGTACATACTGATGTGTGCGGCCCATTTGATGTGCCGGCTAGAGGCAACTTTGGACCCCTAGAAGCCAGAATTACACTTGTAATACACTTCTAGGGGCAAAATTGTAATTTTGACTCTATCATGTGTATTTAGTGTCTGTGATACATCCTTTGAGTTAATGGTAATGATAATTCATATTTTCAAGAGTTGAAAATTTAAGACATGAATAATCATTATTAACTCATAAACAGCTCCCGACCATAGGATCATCACGAGGATGGTGATTGATCCGGAAGGTTGGTGTACGATCGCTTCTCTTTAGTAGATGAGTCTTGAGTCTATCGGTGTGGAGACACCGGAGCGAGAGTACAGGTACTCGTTAGAGAACGAGGGCACTGAGCGTGACCACCTCGAGTAGTCATTAGGAAGTCTACCTTCTCATGTCAATGACTGACTCGATGCTGCAGTAGTGTGTCTGGTTCTTTGACCTGAGATGCATCGGCAGTTCACCTTGAGGGTGTTATAGTTTGACTACACCATTACTCGGTCTCCTAGCCATATGGAACCCTGAGGTGTATGTTGGCTATAGACATGTTCATTGTAGGAACTGGATTGCATCAAGATGGAATCTATCTACCTCGGTGGTAGAGGAGTAGCCCTATGATGATCATGAGAATCAAGTCCAGAAAGTCCCATGGCCATGGTAGAGTGAAATAATAGAAAGAGTTTCTATTTAGATTTTCACATTGGACTCGAATCGAATGATTACATCATATGACAGAGACTAGGGTTTGACGAGTTCACCTTAACCCTAATCTGATCGGGGCTCAAGATAGAAGAACTTAATCACACAGGTAGCTGCACCAAGAGGTTCGCATTCAGCTCTGATGGGTTGCCACCATATACTGCTAGGTGTCACTGGTGGATTTTGGGAGCAATTAGAATGATTTAGATGATCGATCATTCTAGCTGTTCGAATCAGAAGAGTTCTGATCCATCGAAAGGAGTTTCGATGATGTCTATGATAGAGATCATGACATATCCCATTACCATACAGAACTGAACCTAACTGGGTCACACAAACAAGGGTTTGAATCTGGTGATCATCAATTGAACTGATCTAGTTCAATTGATCTGAATGAGATTCAATTAGGTTCAAGGAAATCGTGCTAGCACTCGATTGAACCTAACGTTCTTCTTTTACTATCATAAATAAGTTGTCCTGACTGAGCCAAAGGAGTTTGTGCTCAATCAGAGGCCTTCATATGGTCTGACTGGAGGTTGTCCAAGTCAGAATAAGGTTGTCTTATTTTGTAAGACATTACCTGCCATTTTTGGTCACCTGCCATTTCTTGTTCTTTGACTTTGGTCAAAAGTCTACCTTTGACTGGTCAAATGTTGACCATTGACACTTTGACTTTTGACCACATGTCATGCACCTATTGGAGAGCTGGTGGGGGCCTGTCCCCCTGCCAGAACCTGGCAAGGAGAAGGGCGCACGCCAAGGGTGGCGTGAGCCCAAGTTGGAGGCGCCTAGGAGTCCTTGTTGGACAAGGACTCCACCTCCTTTTTGGATTCCAATCAGAGTTCTACTAAGAATCCAACTTTGACTGGTCTTAGGCACCCTCTAAGGAGGAATCCAGGGGTCTCTATTCCAACCAATCAGATTTAGATCTGATTTCACAAAGGGTTGTGATTGGTTGAGAGGAAGAGGAGTTGGATCACAAGAGGTCTATAAATAAGACCCTGCGCCCAACCCTAATTGAATGCAATTCAATTGAGAAACCCCACCCCCCAAGGCTGCCTCTCCCCTCCTTCTCCATGCCATAGCTTCTTCTCCCCTTGCTCTCCACGTCCAAAAGGTGTTTTGGACTTTGGGTTGGTGCGATTCAGATCAAGGAAAGGCGATCAAAAGCAAGAAGGCTGCGCTGCTGCAAAAGGACGACTGCAGATCTTCAAAAGAGTTTTGAAGATCCTCCAGATCAGATCCAGATCTAATTTTTGGAGGTGTGATAGAGAAGAAGAGGATCTCCAGATCCAACCCGAGTGGATACCGGTAGAGGCCAGGCGCTTGCGTGGCTAGATCCAGAACCTTCCGCTGCAATCAGGATCATCTACAGGGTAATAGGATTACCCAAATCAGGTAAATTAAATTTGATTTAATTTATCTTATTTTTATTTTATTTATTAAAATAATAAGAATCAGATCTGAAAAATATATCAAGATCTGATTGAGATCAAAGAGAAAAATTTTTGAAATATATCTCTTGATCTGATCAGATCTGGAACGAACCTGGACCGGGAAATCAGGATTTCCCTTCAACTGGTATCAGAGCCATGGTTCTAAAATTGTTTAGATCTGATTTTAAATTTATTTTAATTAGAAAATAAAGTGATTTTAGATGTCACATGAGATGTGATCAGATCTGAAAATCAGAAAAAATTAAAATTAAATATTTGGATCTAAGATTAGAAGATATGCATGACTAGTTCTAGAATAGAATAGTTCTATAGAATAGTTTTGCATGTTTTTGATTTAATCTGATTAAATCATATTTTAGATCTTTTATTTACTATTTTTTCTGATATTATAAGTGTTTATAATAACATCTGAAAAAATAGCAAATAAAAATTATTTAATTTTAAATATCATATGAGATATGATTGATGCATGTCTAGACTAGTTGTAGAATAGTTCTACATAATTGTCTAGATTAGAATTTATTTTGATTAGATCAATTTAAATCTAATTTTTTAGATTATTATGAGATAATTTAGATCTGAAAAACATGCATGATTTGATACATGAGATGTATGCAAAATATGCCATGATTAGATCTAAATTTGTATATGAGATATATGATATAGATCTATAAACTGTTTTGTAGTATTGACATGTTCCTGATTAAGGCGTTCCTCTTGGCCGTCCGGTCATAAGAATGAAGAAGGGTTTAAAGGCCCTCTCTTCCCATTCGATGGGGTGTTCTTATGATGTGTAGGGGTGCTGCGTGTTCGTCCTTAATCAGAAACCCAAAACTTACTTTCTGCAAAACCCTAGATCCTGAAACCCTAGGATTTATTGTGCATATTTTGTTTTATGAACCCTACTTAATTAAGAATTAAGTTTATGGAATATTAATTAGGTCTAAAATTGAGAATTTCAGATCTAAGACATATTCATAATACTGGGTTCGGGCTTGGGTAGCTCAATTAGGTCTAAGCGGTTGATCAAACCGAATCAAGAGTTGGTTAGATGGGATCAACAATGCTTAAATTGACCAAGCCTAATAGGATTAAGTCTGGGTCAAGATCGAGTCACGATCAAGCAAGACCTAATTAGGCTCAGAGGTTAGAGTCTGGATTGTAGGCTAACCCAATTGGTTCTGACTCAACAATTTGGTGTCTAAGGTAAGTTTGGCATAGACGACCGACTGGTTT
>QRFJ01005107.1:0-98832 GCA_006176705.1 Cocos nucifera | reverse complement strand
GATACATCCTTTGAGTTAATGGTAATGATAATTCATATTTTCAAGAGTTGAAAATTTAAGACATGAATAATCATTATTAACTCATAAACAGCTCCCGACCATAGGATCATCACGAGGATGGTGATTGATCCGGAAGGTTGGTGTACGATCGCTTCTCTTTAGTAGATGAGTCTTGAGTCTACGGTGTGGAGACACCGGAGCGAGAGTACAGGTACTCGTTAGAGAACGAGGGCACTGAGCGTGACCACCTCGAGTAGTCATTAGGAAGTCTACCTTCTCGTCAATGACTGACTCGATGCTGCAGTAGTGTGTCTGGTTCTTTGACCTGAGATGCATCGGCAGTTCACCTTGAGGGTGTTATAGTTTGACTACACCATTACTCGGTCTCCTAGCCATATGGAACCCTGAGGTGTATGTTGGCTATAGCATGTTCATTGTAGGAACTGGATTGCATCAAGATGGGAATCTATCTACCTCGGTGGTAGAGGAGTAGCCCTATGATGATCATGAGAATCAAGTCCAGAAATCCATGGCCATGGCAGAGTGAAATAATAGAAAGAGTTTCTATTTAGATTTTCACATTGGACTCGAATCGAATGATTACATCATATGACAGAGACTAGGGTTTGACGAGTTCACCTTAACCCTAATCTGATCGGGGCTCAAGATAGAAGAACTTAATCACACAGGTAGCTGCACCAAGAGGTTCGCATTCAGCTCTGATGGGTTGCCACCATATACTGCTAGGTGTCACTGGTGGATTTTGGGAGCAATTAGAATGATTTAGATGATCGATCATTCTAGCTGTTCGAATCAGAAGAGTTCTGATCCATCGAAAGGAGTTTCGATGATGTCTATGATAGAGATCATGACATATCCCATTACCATACAGAACTGAACCTAACTGGGTCACACAAACAAGGGTTTGAATCTGGTGATCATCAATTGAACTGATCTAGTTCAATTGATCTGAATGAGATTCAATTAGGTTCAAGGAAATCGTGCTAGCACTCGATTGAACCTAACGTTCTTCTTTTACTATCATAAATAAGTTGTCCTGACTGAGCCAAAGGAGTTTGTGCTCAATCAGAGGCCTTCATATGGTCTGACTGGAGGTTGTCCAAGTCAGAATAGGTTGTCTTATTTGTAAGACATTACCTGCCATTTTTGGTCACCTGCCATTTCTTGTTCTTTGACTTTGGTCAAAAGTCTACCTTTGACTGGTCAAACGTTGACCATTGACCCTTTGACTTTTGACCACATGTCATGCACCTATTGGAGAGCTGGTGGGGGCCTGTCCCCCTGCCAGAACCTGGCAAGGAGAAGGGCGCACGCCAAGGGTGGCGTGAGCCCAAGTAGGAGGCGCCTAGGAGTCCTTGTTGGACAAGGACTCCACCTCCCTTTTGGATTCCAATCAGAGTTCTACTAAGAATCCAGTTTGACTGGTCTTAGGCACCCTCTAAGGAGGAATCCAGGGGTCTCTATTCCAACCAATCAGATTTAGATCTGATTTCACAAAGGGTTGTGATTGGTTGAGAGGAGAAGGAGTTGGATCACAAGAGGTCTATAAATAAGACCCTGCGCCCAACCCTAATTCTAATGAATTTCCCCACGCCCCAAGGCTGCCTCTCCCCTCCTTCTCCATGCCATAGTCTCTTCTCCCCTTGCTCTCCACGTCCAAAAGGTGTTTTGGACTTAGGTTGGTGCGATTCAGATCAAGGAAAGGCGATCAAAAGCAAGAAGGCTGCGCTGCTGCAAAAGGACGACTGCAGATCTTCAAAAGAGTTTTGAAGATCCTCCAGATCAGATCCAGATCTGATTTTTGGAGGTGTGATAGAGAAGAAGAGGATCTCCAGATCCAACCCGAGTGGATACCGGTAGAGGCCAGGCGCTTGCGTGGCTAAGATCCAGAACCTTCCGCTGCAATCAGGATCATCTACAGGGTAATAGGATTACCCAAATCAGGTAAATTAAATTTGATTTAATTTATCTTTTTTATTTTATTTATTAAAATAATAAGAATCAGATCTGAAAATATATCAAGATCTGATTGAGATCAAGAGAAAAAATTTTTGAAATATATCTCTTGATCTAATCAGATCTGGACGAACCTGGACCGGGAAATCAGGATTTTCCCTTCAACTGGTATCAGAGCCATGGTTCTAAATTGTTTAGATCTGATTTTTAATTTTATTTTAATTAGAAAATAAAGTGATTTTAGATGTCACATGAGATGTGATCAGATCTGAAATCAGAAAAAATTAAAATTAAATGATTTGGATCTAAGATTACATGAAGATATGCATGACTAGTTCTAGAATAGAATAGTTCTATAGAATAGTTTTGCATGTCTTTGATTTAATCTGATTAAATCATATTTTAGATCTTCTTATTTACTATTTTTTGATATTATAAGTGTTATAATAACATCTGATAAAATAGCAAATAAAAATTATTTAATTTTAAATATCATATGAGATATGATTGATGCATGTCTAGACTAGTTGTAGAATAGTTCTACATAATTGTCTAGATTAGAATTTATTTTGATTAGATCAATTTAAATCTAATTTTTTAGATTATTATGAGATAATTTAGATCTGAAAACATGCATGATTTGATACATGAGATGTATGCAAAATATGCCTTGATTAGATCTAAATTTGTATATGAGATATATGATATAGATCTATAAACTGTTTTGTAGTATTTACATGTTCCTGATTAAGGCGTTCCTCTTGGCCGTCCGGTCATAAGAACGAAGAAGGGTTTAAAGGCCCTCTCTTCCCATTCGATGGGGTGTTCTTATGACGTGTAGGGGTGCTGCGTGTTCGTCCTTAATCAGAAACCCAAAACTTACTTTCTGCAAAACCCTAGATCCTGAAACCCTAGGATTTATTGTGCATATTTTGTTTATGAACCCAACTTAATTAAGAATTAAGTTTATGGAATATTAATTAGGTCTAAAATTGAGAATTTCAGATCTAAGACATATTCATAATACTGGGTTCGGGCTTGGGTAGCTCAATTAGGTCTAAGCGGTTGATCAAACCGAATCAAGAGTTGGTTAGATGGGATCAACAATGCTTAAATTGACCAGCCTAATAGGATTAAGTCTGGGTCAAGATCGAGTCACGATCAAGCAAGACCTAATTAGGCTCAGAGGTTAGAGTCTGGATTGTAGGCTAACCCAATTGGTTCTGACTCAACAATTTGGTGTCTAAGGTAAGTTTGGCACAGACGACCGACTGGTTTTTAATTGGAAGCTACTCGACCTGAATGCGTTCTTGTACGAGTTAATGGCATATTCCTTCCACCGGTCTCACTTACCTGGCCATATCTGTTGACACAGTTCTGATCTGAGGTGGTCAATAATCCGAGCTGAACCCATGCCACTAGGTTAGTCATAATTGTTATGACTAAGCCAAGTCTAGTTTAATGAGACCTGAATCAATTCTCCCTAAGAAAAGATTAAGTCTGAGGTCTTCCACCATTGTAGACGTGCGGGCCCTTCCCGGGGTTGATTGTTCTCGGCTGGATACAGTGGCTCAGTTGCACCGGGAAAGATGCAACCATGTCTATTAGGCATTGGATGCTATGGGCTGGAGGATGAGTTGGGCTCAATATTTCGGATACGGTGAGAGACTCAATTAGGAACCCAGTCTATGCAAATGGTGGGTCTGACTTAACTAAGGAGTGGATCAATATTCCGGATACGGTGAGATTCATGAATTAGAGACCAAGTTTGGGTGCACCATGATTAGAGAATCATTGAACAAGAGTTGTTCACTCATTGGCTAACCCATCACCAATAACTGTTAGGTGAGGTGATGAGTCAGTTGGTGAGACCGCACCACCCACTAGAAATCATTAATCATGGAGATTTTCGCATCTCTACAGAGGGAGTGTAGGGATCCGAGAAAATAGTGGGAGCTAATTTGTTTAAAAATAAAATCCCTAAACAAATTGGTCAAGTCAAAATTACAGTATCTAACTAGAATCTTTGACTCTCTACAGGAAAATGTCTGCGTCCAACCCATTGGCACGTATCCTAGACACACATAGACTGACTGGACCCAATTATAAAGATTGGCTCAGGAACTACAAAATTATTTTGGGTTCCGAGAAGTTAACCCATGTTTTGGACCAGGACCCTCCCACCTTACCAGCCCGTCCATCCATTGAACAGAGAGCGTCTCTGGAAAAATGGATTGACGAAGATAATAAGGCCAGATATTACATGTTGGGCTCGATGTCTGATGAGCTCCAGCGCCAACATGAAGATATCGGGACTGCTCGCCAAATGTTGGCTCACCTGCAGGAGATGTTTGGTGAACAGAGTCGCGCAGCCAAATATCAAGTCACGAAATGACTTTTTAAGGCTAAGATGCGTGATGGGCAGTCAGTCCAAGATCACTGTCTGAAAATGATCAAGGACATGGAAGAGCTTGAGAAGCTCGGTGTGAAGTTGGACTTGGACCTGCAGAACGATATTATTCTGCAATCCTTGACTGATGCATATGGGCAATTCATCATGAATTACCACATGCATAAACTTCAAAATTCCTTGGCCGAATTAATGAATATGCTGGTTACCGCTGAGCTTTCTATGAAAGGTTCTAAAGGCTCAGTTCTTGCTATGGAACGGACTTCTTCCAAAAGAAAGTCTTATGGAAAGAAAAAGAAGTCTGTGAAAAAGCAAAAGGTGGAAGGATCAAAGAAGAAGAAGGCAGAACCGAAGAAGAAAGGTCGATGGCAAAGGAAAGTGTTTTCCATTGCAACAGCGACGGCCATTGGAAGCGGAACTGCCCTACTTACCTGGCCACCCTGAAGAACAAGAAGGAAGGTCCTTCTGGAGGTATGCTCGTTATTGAGTCTAACCTTACGGTTTCTTCTGCATCCAGTTGGGTGCTTGACTCTGGTTCTAGTGCTCATCTGTGCACTTCTATGCAGGGTCTTGAGGATAGCAGGAGGCTGAGGGATGGAGACATGATCCTACGCATCGGTAATGGAGCAAGAGTTGCTGCAGTAGCCGTGGGAACATACCCTCTTCGATTACCATCTGGTTTAGACTTAGTTTTAAAAGACTGTTATTATGTGCCTGCAGCTAGCAGGAATTTGATTTCTGTTTCATGCTTAGCACAAGAAGGTTATGTGATCACCTTCTTTAAGGACCATTGTAACATTCTTTATGAAAGAAATAAAATTGCAAATGGTTTCCTTATTAATGGTCTTTATCAGTTGCATATTGATGTACCTGTTTTAACTATCGAGCAAAACGTGAATGCCAAACGACCTAGGGATAGTCCAAACGACAGATATCTATGGCACCTGAGATTAGGTCATATAGCAGAAGATAGGATTAACAAATTGGAGAAAAATGGGCTATTGAGTCCATTGACTTTTGAGTCATATCCAACTTGTGAATCTTGTCTTCAAGGCAAAATGACTAAACTCCCTTTTGTTGGACATGGGGAGAGGGCCACAGATCTCCTTGCCCTAGTACATACTGATGTGTGCGGCCCATTCGATGTGCCGGCTAGAGGCAATTTTGTCTACTTCATTACCTTTACCGATGATCTGTCTAGGTATGGGTATGTGTATCTTATGAGACATAAGTCTGAAGCTTTTGAAAAGTTCAAAGAATTCAGACATGAAGTAGAAAAACAAACTGGAAAAACCCATTAAGGTTCTTCGATCAGATCGAGGAGGTGAATACCTTAGCCGGGAATTCCTAGACTATCTTAAGGAAAATGGCATAGTCTCTCAATGGACTCCACCAGGAACACCTCAACTCAACGGGGTTTCAGAACGGAGAAATCGGACTCTATTGGATATGGTTCGATCCATGATGAGCTTCACAGACCTCCCTGATTTTCTTTGGGGACATTCATTATTAACTTCAATCTATTTACTGAATAGGGTTCCCTCTAAAACCGTTCCTACCACACCGTATGAGATATGGCACGGTAAGAAACCAAGTCTGAGTCATCTCAGAATTTGGGGTTGTCCGGCTCATGTCAAAAGACAACAAGCGGACAAGTTAGAGTTTAGGTCCTTTAGAGCTCGATTCATAGGATATCCTAAAGAGTCATTAGGATACTATTTCTACATTCCAGAAGACCACAATGTGATTGTGAGTCGACATGCCATATTTCTTGAAAAATAGTTTATTCAAGATAGCGGCATTGGAAAGCAGATTAAGCTTGATGAGAAAGTCTCACAAGCAGAACGAGCTAAGGACCAAGTGGAACCAAATCAGGTTGAGCCAATAAGAACACTACCTCCTCCACCTCGTAGATCGGAAAGAGTTTCCCGTCCCCCTGAAAGATACTTAGGTATTATTTCAGAGGATGTAGAGGAAATGTTCCTCATAGGTAATGGTGCTCATGGTGATGATCCCAAAACCTACAACGAGGCGATATCAGATATCGACTCCGAGAAATGGCTTGAGGCAATGAAGTCAGAAATTGACTCGATGCACTCAAACCAAGTCTGGACCTTGGTAGATCCACCAGAAGGTATAGTACCTATTGGGTGTAAATGGATCTTCAAGAGAAAGATTGGTGCAGATGGGAATGTGGAGACATTCAAGGCTAGACTAGGTGGCAAAAGGTTATAGTCAACGCGAAGGCATTGACTATCAGGATACCTTTTCCCCAGGTAGCTATGCTAAAATCCATCCGCACATTGCTTGCTGTTTGCAGCCTATTTCGATTATGAAATATGGCAAATGGACGTGAAAACGGCATTCCTAAATGGATATCTTGAGGAAGATATCTATATGGAACAGCCGCTAGGTTTCACATCCAGTGATACTGATCACAAGGTTTGCAAGCTGCAAAGGTCCATATATGGACTTAAGCAAGCATCTCGGAGCTGGAACACTCGTTTCAATGATGTGATCAAAAAGTTTGGTTTCATCAAAAATGAAGAGGAACCATGTGTTTTCAAAAGGGTCAGTGGGAGCGCTGTTGTCTTCCTCGTATTGTACGTGGATGACATCCTCCTTATTGGGAATGATATTCCCATGTTGACATCAGTCAAAATGTGGTTGTCCAAGGAATTCTCCATGAAAGACCTAGGTGAAGCATCCTTTATTCTAGGAATTAAGGTCTATAGGGATAGACCGAATAGGATGCTAGGACTTTCACAGAAGATGTACATAGAGGAAGTACTAAAGAGGTTTAGTATGGAAAAACTCTAAGAGGGGATTAATACCCTTCAGACATGGTATTCATCTTTCCAAGAAGATGTGCCCCAGCACACCTGAGGAAATAGAACGCATGAGCAAGATCCCTTATGCTTCTGCAATAGGGAGCCTCATGTATGCCATGCTATGTACACGACCTGATATAGCCCATGCTGTGAGTGTCACAAGCAGATATCAGTCAAATCCAGGTGAAGAACACTGGACTTCTGTGAAATGTATCCTTAAGTACTTGAGAAGAACTAAGGATATGATGTTGGTCTTTGGTAATGGAGAACTCCAAGTTCAGGGATACACAGACTCGGACTTCATGTCCGATATAGATGATCGAAAGTCGACATCTGGAAGTCTGTTTGTTTGTGTGCAATGGTGGAGCTGTCAGCTGGAAGAGTTCCAAGCAAACTGTGATAGCAGATTCCACCATGGAAGCAGAATATATAGCTGCATCAGAGGCTGCAAAGGAAGCATTCTGGTACAAGAAGTTTGCTGCAGAAATTGGAGTAATGCCATCAGATGCCATTCCTCTATACTGCGACAACAATGGCGCCATAGCCCTTGCTAAGGAGCCGAGGTCTCACCAGAAATCCAAGCACATTGAGCGGCGATACCACCTCATCCGCGATTACCTCGAGAAGGGTTATGTTGAGGTCAAGAGAGTCAACTCCATAGATAATGTGGCAGACCCACTTACAAAGCCGTTGGGCCAGCAGAAGATCGAAGCCCACCTTGAGAAGATGGGACTTAGACTTGTAGCCAATTGGCTTTAGGACAAGTGGGAGATTGTTAGATATATGTGCCCTAGAAGCCAGAATTGGCTGACACTTGTAATACACTTCTAGGGGCAAAATTGTAATTTTGACTAATAATCAATAAAATGGATTATTTTCTATCACATATGTGTATTTAGTGTCTGTGATACATCCTTTGAGTTAATGGTAATGATAATTCATATTTTCAAGAGTTGAAAATTTAAGACATGAATAATCATTATTAACTCATAAAATGCTCCCGACCATAGGATCATCACGAGGATGGTGATTGATCCGGAAGGTTGGTGTACAATCGCTTCTCTTTAGTAGATGAGTCTTGAGTCTACGGTGTGGAGACACCGGAGCGAGAGTACAGGTACTCGTTAGAGAACGAGGGCACTGAGCGTGACCACCTCGAGTAGTCATTAGGAAGTCTACCTTCTCGTCAATGACTGACTCGATGCTGCAGTAGTGTGTCTGGTTCTTTGACCTGAGATGCATCGGCAGTTCACCTTGAGGGTGTTATATAGTTTGACTACACCATTACTCGGTCTCCTAGCCATATGGAACCCTGAGGTGTATGTTGGCTATAGCATGTTCATTGTAGGAACTGGATTGCATCAAGATGGAATCTATCTACCTCGGTGGTAGAGGAGCAGCCCTATGATGATCATGAGAATCAAGTCCAGAAGCCCATGGCCATGGTAGAGTGAAATAATAGAAAGAGTTTCTATTTAGATTTTCACATTGGACTTGAATCGAATGATTACATCATATGACAGAGACTAGGGTTTGACGAGTTCACCTTAACCCTAATCTGATCGGGGCTCAAGATAGAAGAACTTAATCACACAAGGTAGCTGCACCAAGAGGTTCGCATTCAGCTCTGATGGGTTGCCACCATATACTGCTAGGTGTCACTGGTGGATTTTGGGAGCAATTAGAATGATTTAGATGATCGATCATTCTAGCTGTTCGAATCAGAAGAGTTTTGATCCATCGAAAGGAGTTTCGATGATGTCTATGATAGAGATCATGACATATCCCATTACCATACAGAACTGAACCTAACTGGGTCACACAAATAAGGGTTTGAATCTGGTGATCATCAATTGAACTGATCCAGTTCAATTGATCTGAATGAGATTCAATTAGGTTCAAGGAAATCGTGCTAGCACTCGATTGAACCTAACGTTCTTCTTTTACTATCATAAATAAGTTGTCCTGACTGAGCCAAAGGAGTTTGTGCTCAATCAGAGGCCTTCATATGGTCTGACTGGAGGTTGTCCAAGTCAGAAAGGGTTGTCTTATTTTGTAAGACATTACCTGCCATTTTTGGTCACCTGCCATTTCTTGTTCTTTGACTTTGGTCAAAAGTCTGACCTTTGACTGGTCAAATGTTGACCATTGACCCTACTTTGACTTTTGATCCACATGTCATGCACCTATTGGAGAGCTGGTGGGGGCCTGTCCCCCTATCCAGAACCTGGCAAGGAGGAGGGCGCACGCCACCCTTGGCGTGTGCCCAAGCTAGGAGGCGCCTAGGAGTCCTTGTTGGACAAGGACTCCATCCTCCTTTTTGGATTCCAATTAGAGTTCTACTAAGAACCAACTTTGACTGGTCTTAGGCACCCTCTAAGGAGGAATCCAGGGGTCTCTATTCCAACCAATCAGATTTAGATCTGATTTCACAAAGGGTTGTGATTGGTTGGAGGAAAGAGGAGTTGGATCACAGACAGTCTATAAATAAGACCCTGCGCCCAACTCAAATTAAATTGGAATAACAATTCTCCATGCCCAAGGCTGCCTCTCCTCTCCTCCTCCATGCCAAACCCACCTTCTCCCTCTCCTCTCCACGTCCAAAAGGAGTTTTGGACCTTGGTTGGTGCAATTCAGATGAGAGAAAGGCGATAGAAAAGCTAAGAAGGCTGCGCTGCTGCAAAGGACAACTGCTGATCTTCGAAAAGATGTTTTGAAGATCCTCCAGATCAGATCTAGATCTGATTTTTGGAGACATGATAGAGAAGAAGAGGATCTCTAGATCCAGTCTGAGTGGATACCGGTAGAGGCCAGGTACTTGTATGGCTAGATCTAGAACCTTTTGCTGCTTACAAGATCATCAACGGGTAATAGGATTACCCACTTTAAGATAAATTAAATCTAATTTAATTTATCTAAATTTATTTTAATTTCTAAAATAATAATAATCAGATCTAAAATATCTCAGATCTGATATGGATCAAAGAGTAAAAATTTTTAAAATATATCTCTTGATCTGATCAGATCTGAACGAACCTGGATCGAAAAATCAAGATTTTCCTTCAACTATAACACCCTCAAGGTGAACTATCGATGCACCTTAGGTCAAAGAATCAGACACACCACTATAGCATCGAACCAGTCATCGATGAGAAGGTAGACTTTCTTATGACTGCTCGAGTTGGTCATGCTTAGTGCCATCATTCTCTAACGAGTATTCATACTCTCGCTCTGATGTCTCCATACTGTAGACTCAAGATACGTCTATCCTAAGAAAGTGATTGTACACCAACCTTATGAATCGATCACCATCTTTTGTGATGATCCTATGATCAAAAGCAATTTATGAGTCAATTATGAAAATTAATGTCTTAAATTTTTAACTCTTGAAAATATGAATTATCATTATCATTAACTCAAAGGATGTATCACAGACACTTTTAAATATACACTATGATAGAAAATAATCTTTTTATTAATTTATAATCAAAATTATAAAATTATCCATGGAAGTGTATTATAAGTGACAACCAATCTGGCTTCTAGGGCACACATCTAACACTAATTTGAGCTAAGTATTATATATAGGTATGAAATGTATCTTGGTGTGGTATAATGAATAGTGATGAATAAAGAATCAGAAAGCAATTGTTAACTATAATTTTATAGTAATGATTGATTTGGAATGTTAATTGCAGATCATGAATGTAATTGAGATATCCCCAAAGATTATTTTAGCTAAAATTATAAGAGAATTGGAACTTCCAGATCCGATATATGGAGAGGAGGAAAAGAAAGGGAGATATGTAAGAGCATATGCAAAGATAACTATTAATAGAGGAAAGCAGCCTTATGAAATCTTTAGATCAATGGGTTCTCCAAATATGGAGCAGTGGCAATTAGAAGAGCAAGCGACAGTCTATGCTCAAAATGATTTAAAGTATTGTTTTAATTTTGAAGTGCAAGATATAAATTATGAGTACTTGAAAGTGCATAAGCATTTATTTCAAAGAATAAGATTAAAGTATAACGCTATAAGTGCAGAACTTCAGCAATTAAGGTGGGATTATGAAAGAGCAAATGATAGAAGTAGAAGATATCTTGATCAATGTTCTATCTTAGGGCAGTAAGTAAGAAGATTGAGAGAGGGACTTCCTCCGGACATGGCATCTTCTTCTGGAGAAAATTGAAGGAGGAGTCAGAAAAGGTATGGCTTAGTAATGTTTAATTAAGTTTATGCATGTTTGATGAATGGGAATATGTTAATTGGGTTTCCTTGAACATTAGCTTATGTTGAATACTTAAGATAAAATTTGTCAGGGTGAAAAACCTTAAGAGGAGAGTTGAAATTATTTCTAAGAGGGATTCTATCAAGAGCATAAGTTGATTGAATGATGAATATTTAGTAATATCAAAATTGAAACCTGAAAGTTACTTAAAGTAGATAATGCAAATTTTAAGGATGAAATTTATTTTAAGGGGGGTGGAAATATAACATCCCGAACTAGCAAAATGATAAATTAAAAGATTTTTATTCAAGTATGTGTGGTATTGATATCTTGAAAGGTATTCAAAGTAATATTAGTAGGTATAATGGTTTTGAAGTATAAATTGTGACTGTCTTTCATTGCAAGTCCTGAAAATTATCTAAGTCTGAAAGCTAGCACCGTATGGAAAGGTGTATAAAATATATATTTTCTTGGAATAAAAAGTTTCGATAATTGATCCTTAGATGTTGGTGAGCTGCAAAGTGATTTTTAATGAATCTTGAAGATCCTTTAACCTATGCATTCTGAAGTAAGAAAGTTTTAAAAGTTTCAAGTTTGGAGAATTTGAACTAGAACCTAAATTTTGGATTCTTATTCTTAAGAATTTTGATTTTTCTAGCATTTTTATTAAATCCAAATAGGATGGTGTTCCTTATTAACATTTATTTTTGAAAATTAATGGAACATTAACTTAAAAAAATGTAAATAAGTTGAGTATTAAGTAAGCTGAGAAGAGAGTATGAAATAAGTTTCTGTTCAAACCCAGGGGAAGGGGTCAATACTTCTCCAAGAGGTGTTGACACTGTCTCAGAAAAATAGAGAGGAAGTTTTTGAAAGTTTTGTGGCGGTGCAAGAAGGGGGGTCAACACTTTTCTTCAGAGGTCGACCTATGGGCTAACCTGAGGGATGATCTAGGGGCTGACCTGTGTGTGGGTGTCGACACTTATGCCAAAGGTATCGATCCCAATCACGAAAATTTATGGGAGCAAGTTTTAACCGAGAAGGCTTTGAGTTGGAATTTTAAATTTATTTTTCTTGGGATGACTGAGTAGCTTGAGAAAATAATTAAATAGCTAAAAATCATCTGATCAACACCTAGTAAGTTGAAAATTAGGTGGTAAATTCATGGATTGACATCTAGCAACTCTTTTCCCTTAATTTATTCTTTTCCAAATAAGATCTACCGATTTCTCTGTTATCATTTGGGGTTTTCTGAGTTCTTCAAAGAGGTCAGAGAAGAGAAGAGAGCTGAGAGAGTTCTGTTTTTCAGTAGCAGTCAAAGAGGATTTAGTTAGAAAGAGATAATCTAGTGGTGAGTTGGATTGAAGGAGGAAAGCTGCTAAATTTGAAAGAAAGAAGTTATTACCACAACAGTAGAATTTTTCATCTTTTAAGGTAAGAATTTTAAACTCTAGATTAAGTATGAATTAGTTTTTGAGTAATTTCTTATAGTTTTGATGTTTTAAATAGATCAAACTATGAGTTTAAGCTTGAATTTTAGTGTGAATTATTGTTGCTTATGTAATTTCAATGAATTTATGAAATATTCAGTAAATAAGATTGATTGTAGTGATTAGCGGAATGTAGAGAAAGTTACAATTAGAAGTTTCAGATGAATTATTGGAAAGTCCTTATGTTTATATTGAGGTTGGCTAACCCTAAGTTAAAACAAACAATATAAAGTGAAGACAATGATAAGTGGAGTAAAAAAATAAAAGTAAAAGTAAAGCATACAAGATGATGTTCCCAAATCATAAGATTAGTATTGAAAAGTATGAAACGGTTAAATTATTGGAGATGTTGAAGCTTATGGTTGGGATTTAGCTAATCCTAAGTAGAGTAAAACGGAATAGAATCAAGTAAAAGTTTAGAAACAATGCAGATGTAGTTTTGATATTGAATCATAGGATATGAGTATTAATCAATATTTATTGATGTTATAGAGGAAGAAAGAAATTAGAAAGTGGCAGCTAGCCAGCTATTAACAAATTGAGGTGAGTGGATTTTCTTATCTAGCTTTGGTATTTTCTTTCTTATATGTGATTCTATTCATATTCATAAGTATGAGACAGAAATATGTACAAATATTTTGATACTTAGCTTATCTCTTGTTTGGATTTTATTTAAATTAGTCTATCAGTATTTGAAAGTTTATTCAGTATTAGCTTTTAAAAAAATGCATAGCATGGCACGTCATGCAACATATAGCAGTCGGCACCTCCTTGCGATATAAGATATTGGAATGCCCAGTGGGGCTTGATAGTGTATTGGCAGTGTATCGATAGTGTATCGATAATGTATTGGCAGTATATTGGCAGTGTATTTAAATGCCCAATGGAGCTTTATTTCAGTAGCATTCACATTCATCCTATATGTTGACTACTCATGGTAGGGGTGCACTGGGAGTAGTCTGCCATAGCCATCAGCATTATTTAGAAAAGAATTAGTTTATTATAATTTAGTATATTTCTCTTGGTTTAGTAGATTCTATTAGCTCAGTAAACTTGTTTTAGCTTAGCAAAGCCTTCTTCCAACAAAATAATTTATTTGTGGTCTTGTTCCTATTTGGATTACTCATATTTGAAAGTATATCAGAAACATATATTATATGTTATAACAATGAATTTTTCAACTATGTCTTCTTATTTTTCATTGTTAGATTGTTTATCCATTAACTGAGACTTTCTAAAGTCTCACCCCTCACTTCTTTTACCTGTAGTTTTGGAGTAGCGTAATTCAGTGGTATATATTAGCATGTGTATCAGCACCTTTAGTTGAGGAAGTTGGGAGATGTTAGCTTGTAAAAGTAATATATGTTGAGAAGTATTGTATAGTGGAGATAGTTGAGCCAGAACAATTATATGTATATGTTTCAGCTTGTTTTACAAATGTGTGTATAAAAGGATGGTTTAATGAATAGAATGCGTGGGTAAAGTATGTTTTTGTAATTTGAATCCCTGAGTTTGATTATGTCAATTATTGAGTTTAGTTAACTATTGCTTTAACAGATTAAGAAGTTAAATTGAAATGTTATGATTTCAAAGAACTGAGATAATTGTGTTGCGTAGGTTTAAATGATATTGTAGCTTAACTACAGTTTAGAAATCTTCTTAACCTTTAGATAAGGATGGGATGTGGCACCATCATCCGTAACTAGTTAGTAGGGGTGGGGTGTTATATTTTTGGTATCAGAGCATGGTTTATGATCAATAGAGATAAGCAAAGGTTAGTCGGAAGTACATGTTTGGTATCAAAAGCAAAGGTTAGTAGTTTATTTAGATGAGTAAAAGTTTAATTGATGATATGGGCAAAAGTTTAATGGTTTACAGAAATAAGTAAGGTTTAATTGATGATATAAGTGAGGTTTAATTGATGATTAGAGCAAGATTTATGATTAATAGAAATGAGTAAAGAATTGTAGTCAGTAAGGACAAGAAACAGATCACGATCATTGGAGACCAATAAAGGTTTAAGAATAGTAGGAATGGACCAAAGTTAGAGCAAAGGTTTATGATTTGTAGAAATGAGACAAATCTAAGGATTATCACAAAGTGAGTCGAGTGATTTTGGAGATGACTTGATTGATAGATAAATTAAATCAAAGTCTAATATTGTTATTAATGTGCAAGCAAGTAAGGTGAGGACTAATTCCAGTGATTAAGATAGGCTGAAGTATAAAGGATAGCAAGTGATGTAAGTTATCTTAAGATGAAAGAAATAGATATGAGTTAAATACTTTAGTTTGAATTTGTTTAAGCATAAGTTTAAATTGGAGGTTAATAATTCAATATTCAGATGCAATTTCTTGTGATGCTATGAATTATTAGTAGTTTTATATCTTGATTAATTGAGTAACTGATTAATGAGCATGAGTTGAATGAGTATGTTTATAATGTTGATAGCTTTTGAAATAAGTGAAGTATGTGCATTCTTATGTTTCTTATTTGAGCTAAGTATTGTGTATAGGTATGAAATGTATGTTGGTATGGTGTAATGAATAGTGATGAATAAAGAATCAGATAGCAATTGTTAGGGATAATTTTATAGTAATGATCGATTCAGAATGTTAATTGTAGATCATGAATGTAATTGAGATATCCCCAAAGATTATTTTAGCTAAAATTATAAGAGAATTGGGACTTCCAGATCCGATATATGGAGTGGAGGAAAGGGAAGGGATATATGTAAGAGAATATGCAGAGATAACTATTAATAAAGGAGAGCAACCTTATGAAACCTTCAGATCAATGGGTTCTCTAGATATGGAGCAGTGGCAATCAGAAGAGCAAGCGGTAGTCTATGCTCGAAATGATTTAAACTATCATTTTAATTTTAAAGTGCAAGACGTAAATTATGAGTACATGAAAGAGTATAAGCGTTTATTTCAAAGAATAAGATTAAAGTATAATGCTGTAATTGTAGAACTTCAGTAATTAAGGTGGGATTATGAAAGAGTAAATGATAGAAGTAGAAGATATCTTGATCAATGTTCTGTCTTGGGGCAACAAGTAAGAAGATTGAGAAAGGGACTTCCTCCAGACATAGCATCTTCTTTTGGAGAAAATTGAAGGAGTCAACAAAGGTATGGCTTAGTAATGTTTAATTAAGTTTATGCATGTTTGATGAATGGAAATATGTTAATTGAGTTTCCTTGAACATTAGCTTATGTTGAATACTTGAGATAAGATTTGTTAGGGTGTAAAACCTTAAGAAGAGAGTTGCAACTATTTCTAAGAGGGATTCTATCAAGAGCATAAGTTGATTGAATGATGAATATTTAGTAATATCATAATTGAAACCTGAAAGTTACTTGAAGTAGACAATGCAAATTTCAAGGATGAAATTTATTTTAAGGGAGGTGGAAATGTAACATCCCGAACTAGCAAAATGATAAATTAAAAGATTTTTATTCAAGTATGTATGGTATTGATATCTTGAAAAGTATTCAAAGTAATATTAATGGGTGTAATGGTTTTGAAGCATAAATTATGATTGTCTGCCATAGCAAGTCCTAAAAATTTTCTAAGTCTGAAAGCTAACACCGTATGGAGAGGTACATAAAATATATATTTCTTGAAGCAAAAAGTCCCAGCAATTGATTCTTCGATGTTGGTGTGCTGCAAAGTGATTTCTAATGAATCTTGGAGATCCTTTAACCAATGCATTCTGAAGCCAAAAAGTTTTAAAAGTTTCAAGTTTGGAGAATTTGAACTAGAACCTAAATTTTGGATTCTTATTCTTAAGGATTTTGATTTTTCTAGCATTTTTATTGAATCCAAATAGGGGGGTGTTCCTTATTAACTTTTATGTTTTAAAGTTAATGGAGAATAAAATAAATGGGGACATTAAAATGTAAATAAGTTGAGTATTGAGTAAGCTGAGAAGAGAGTATAAAATAAGTTTCTATTCAAACTCAGGAGAAGGGGTTGATACTTCTCCAAGAGGTGTCGACACTATCTCAGAAAAATAGAGAGGAAGTTTCTGAAAGTTTTGTGGTGGTGCAAGAAAGGGGTCGACACTTTTCTTGAGAGGTTGACCTATGGGCTGACCTGAGGGATGATCTAAGGGCTAACCTATGTGTGGGTGTCGACACTTATGTCAAAGGTGTCGACCTCAATCACGAAAATTTCTAGGAGTAGGTTTTTGTTAGATGTGTGTCCTAAAAGCTAGATTGGCTAAACACTTATAATACATTTCTAAGGATAATTTTATATTTTTGACTATAAATTAATAAAAGGATTATTTTCTATCACAGCATGTATTTAAAGTGTCCGTGATACATCCTTTGAGTTAATGGTAATGACAATTCATATTTTCAAAAGTTAAAAATTTGAGATATGAATTTTGATAATTAACTCATAAACTGCTTCCAATCGTAGGATCATTACGAGAATGGTGATCGATTCGGAAGATTGGTGTACGATCGCTTTCTTAGGATAGATGTATCTGAAAACATCGAAGCAAGAGTACAGGTACTCATTAGAGAATGAGGGCACTGAGCATGACCACCTCGAGCAGTCATAAGAAAGTCTATCTTCTCGTCAATGACTGGCTCGATGCTGTAGTGGTGTGTCTGATTCTTTGATCTAAGGTGCATCGATAGTTTACCTTGAGGGTGTTATAGTTTGACTATACCATAACTTGGTCTTCTAGCCATTCGGAATCCTGAGGTATATGTTGGCTATAGCATGTTCATTGTTGGAATTGGATTGCACTAATAGGGGATCTATCTACCTCGGTAGATGAGGAGTAGTCCTATGATAATTATGAGATTGAGTCCTTAAGCCCATGGCCATGGCAGAGTGAAGATGATAGAAAGAGTTTCTATTAGGATTTTATATTGGATTCGAATCGAATGATTAATTCATATGATGGACATTGGGTTTGTCCAGTTCACCTTAACCCTAATCCTGCTAGGGCTCAAGATAGAAGAACCCAATCACATAGGTAACTATATTGAGAGATTTATTTTTAGTTCTGATGGATTGTCACTATATACTACTAGGTGTCATTGGTAGATTTTAGGAGAAATTAGAATAATTTTGATGATCAATCATTCTAATTGTATGAATCAAAAATATTTTGGTCCATTAAAAGATATTTCAATGATATCGATGATGAAGATCGTGACATGTCTCATTATCATATAGAATTAAACCTAACTGAGTTATATAAACAAGGATTTTGTTTGGATATCATCAATTGAGCTAGCCCAGTTTGATTGATTTAGATTAGATCCAATCAGGTTCAAGGTAATCATGCTAGCACACGATTGATCATGACTTTCTCCTTCTGTAATCTTTCTGATTTATCGCAATTGAGTCAAATTTGATTTGAGTCATTCTTGTATTTTGAATGAATTTATTTTCATCTGACTAGAATAAGTTTAGATCAGATTAATTGTAGAAATTAAATCCATTCATAGTTAAATTGGACTAGGATCAAAAGTTGACCTAATTAAGAGAATTAAGGGTCACCTGATCATAGGCTTCTAAAAAATTCTCTAGAAATTTTTTGATCTAATTTTTGGATATGTGATAGGACACGAGTCGTGAAGGAAAATCCTGATTTCCCGGTCCAGGTCCGTCCAGATCTGATTAGATCAAGAGATATATTTCAAAAATTTTCTCTTGATCTCAATCAGATCTTGATATGTTTCAGATCTGATTCTTATTATTTTAATAAATAAAATAAAATAAGATAAATTAAATCAAATTTAATTTACCTGATTTGGGTAATCCTATTATCCTGTAGATGATCCTGATTGCAGCGGAAGGTTCTGGATCTTAGCCATGCAAGCGCCTGGCCTCTACCGGTATCCACTCAGGTTGGATCTGGAGATCCTCTTCTTCTCTATCACACCTCCAAAAATCAGATCTGGATCTGATCTGGAGGATCTTCAAAACTCTTTTGAAGATCTGCAGTCGTCCTTTTGCAGCAGCGCAGCCTTCTTGCTTTTGATCGCCTTTCCTTGATCTGAATCGCACCAACCTAAGTCCAAAACACCTTTTGGACGTGGAGAGCAAGGGGAGAAGAAGCTATGGCATGGAGAAGGAGGGGAGAGGCAGCCTTGGGGCGTGGGGTTTCTCAATTGCATTCACTTAGGAATTAGGGTTGGGCGCAGGGTCTTATTTATAGACCTCTTGTGATCCAACTCCTCTTCCTCTCAACCAATCACAACCCTTTGTGAAATCAGATCTAAATCTGATTGGTTGGAATAGAGACCCCTGGATTCCTCCTTAGAGGGCGCCTAAGACCAGTCAAACTGGATTCTTAGTAGAACTCTGATTGGAATCCAAAAGGGAGGTGGAGTCCTTGTCCAACAAGGACTCCTAGGCGCCTCCTACTTGGGCTCACGCCACCCTTGGCGTGCGCCCTTCTCCTTGCCAGGTTCTGGCAGGGGGACAGGCCCCCACCAGCTCTCCAATAGGTGCATGACATGTGGTCAAAAGTCAAAGGGTGAATGGTCAACGTTTGACCAGTCAAAGGTAGACTTTTGACCAAAGTCAAAGAACAAGAAATGGCAGGTGACCAAAAATGGCAGGTAATGTCTTACAAATAAGACAACCTATTCTGACTTGGACAACCTCCAGTCAGACCATATGAAGGCCTCTGATTGAGCACAAACTCCTTTGGCTCAGTCAGGACAACTTATTTATGATAGTAAAAGAAGAACGTTAGGTTCAATCGAGTGCTAGCACGATTTCCTTGAACCTAATTGAATCTCATTCAGATCAATTGAACTAGATCAGTTCAATTGATGATCACCAGATTCAAACCCTTGTTTGTGTGACCCAGTTAGGTTCAGTTCTGTATGGTAATGGGATATGTCATGATCTCTATCATAGACATCATCGAAACTCCTTTCGATGGATCAGAACTCTTCTGATTCGAACAGCTAGAATGATCGATCATCTAAATCATTCTAATTGCTCCCAAAATCCACCAGTGACACCTAGCAGTATATGGTGGCAACCCATCAGAGCTGAATGCGAACCTCTTGGTGCAGCTACCTGTGTGATTCAGTTCTTCTATCTTGAGCCCCGATCAGATTAGGGTTAAGGTGAACTCGTCAAACCCTAGTCTCTGTCATATGATGTAATCATTCGATTCGAGTCCAATGTGAAAATCTAAATAGAAACTCTTTCTATTATTTCACTCTACCATGGCCATGGATTTCTGGACTTGATTCTCATGATCATCATAGGGCTACTCCTCTACCACCGAGGTAGATAGATTCCATCTTGATGCAATCCAGTTCCTACAATGAACATGCTATAGCCAACATACACCTCAGGGTTCCATATGGCTAGGAGACCGAGTAATGGTGTAGTCAAACTATAACACCCTCAAGGTGAACTGCCGATGCATCTCAGGTCAAAGAACCAGACACACTACTGCAGCATCGAGTCAGTCATTGACGAGAAGGTAGACTCCCTAATGACTACTCGAGGTGGTCACGCTCAGTGCCCTCGTTCTCTAACGAGTACCTGTACTCTCGCTCCGGTGTCTCCACACCGTAGACTCAAGACTCATCTACTAAAGAGAAGCGATCGTACACCAACCTTCCGGATCAATCACCATCCTCGTGATGATCCTATGGTCGGGAGCTGTTTATGAGTTAATAATGATTATTCATGTCTTAAATTTTCAACTCTTGAAAATATGAATTATCATTACCATTAACTCAAAGGATGTATCACAGACACTAAATACACATGGTGTGATAGAAAATAACCCATTTCATTAATTATAGTCAAAATTACAATTTTGCCCCTAGAAGTGTATTACAAGTGTCAGCCAATTCTGGCTTCTAGGGCACATATATCTAACAATCTCCCACTTGTCCTAAAGCCAATTGGCTACAAGTCTAAGTCCCATCTTCTCAAGGTGGGCTTCGATCTTCTGCTGGCCCAACGGCTTTGTAAGTGGGTCTGCCACATTATCTGCGGAGTTGACTCTCTTGACCTCAACGTAACCTTTCTCAAGGTAATCGCGGATGAGATGGTATCACTTCGTTTGCTTGGAACTCTTCCAGCACAAACAGTCTGCCAGATGTCGACTTTCGATCATCTATATCAGACATGAAGTCCGAGTCTGTGTATCCTTGAACTTGGAGTTCTCCGTTACCAAAGACCAACATCATATCCTTAGTTCTTCTCAAGTACTTAAGGATACATTTCACAGAAGTCCAGTGTTCTTCACCTGGATTTGACTGATATCTGCTTGTGACACTCACAGCATGGGCTATATCAGGTCGTGTACATAGCATGGCATACATGAGGCTCCCTATTGCAGAAGCATAAGGGATCTTGCTCATGCGTTCTATTTCCTCAGGTGTGCTGGGGCACATCTTCTTGGAAAGATGAATACCATGTCTGAAGGGTATTAATCCCCTCTTAGAGTTTTCCATACTAAACCTCTTTAGTACTTCCTCTATGTACATCTTCTGTGAAAGTCCTAGCATCCTATTCGGTCTATCCCTATAGACCTTAATTCCTAGAATAAAGGATGCTTCACCTAGGTCTTTCATGGAGAATTCCTTGGACAACCACATCTTGACTGATGTCAACATGGGAATATCATTCCCAATAAGGAGGATGTCATCCACGTACAATACGAGGAAGACAACAGCGCTCCCACTGACCCTTTTGAAAACACATGGTTCCTCTTCGTTTTTGATGAAACCAAACTTTTTGATCACATCATTGAAACGAGTGTTCCAGCTCCGAGATGCTTGCTTAAGTCCATATATGGACCTTTGCAGCTTGCAAACCTTGTGATCAGTATCACTGGATGTGAAACCTAGCGGCTGTTCCATATAGATATCTTCCTCAAGATATCCATTTAGGAATGCCGTTTTCACGTCCATTTGCCATATTTCATAATCGAAATAGGCTGCAACGGCAAGCAATGTGCGGATGGATTTTAGCATAGCTACCGGGGAAAAGGTATCCTGATAGTCAATGCCTTCGCGTTGACTATAACCTTTTGCCACCAGTCTAGCCTTGAATGTCTCCACATTCCCATCTGCACCAATCTTTCTCTTGAAGATCCATTTACACCCAATAGGTACTATACCTTCTGGTGGATCTACCAAGGTCCAGACTTGGTTTGAGTGCATCGAGTCGATCTCTGACTTCATTGCCTCAAGCCATTTCTCGGAGTCGATATCTGATATCGCCTCGTTGTAGGTTTTGGGATCATCTCCATGAGCACCATTACCTACGAGGAACATTTCCTCTACATCCTCTGAAATAATACCTAAGTATCTTTCAGGGGGACGGGAAACTCTTTCCGATCTACGAGGTGGAGGAGGTAGTGTTCTTATTGGCTCAACCTGATTTGGTTCCACTTGGTCCTTAGCTCGTTTCTGCTTGTGAGACTTTCTCATCAAGCTTAATCTGCTTTCCAATGCCACTATCTTGAATAAACTATTTTTCAAGAAATATGGCATGTCGACTCACAATCACATTGTGGTCTTCTGGAATGTAGAAATAGTATCCTAATGACTCTTTAGGATATCCTATGAATCGAGCTCTAAAGGACCTAAACTCTAACTTGTCCGCTTGTTGTCTTTTGACATAAGCCGGACAACCCCAAATTCTGAGATGACTCAGACTTGGTTTCTTACCGTGCCATATCTCATACGGTGTGGTAGGAACGGTTTTAGAGGGAACCCTATTCAGTAAATAGATTGAAGTTAATAATGAATGTCCCCAAAGAAAATCTGGGAGGTCTGTGAAGCTCATCATGGATCGAACCATATCCAATAGAGTCCGATTTCTCCGTTCTGAAACCCCGTTGAGTTGAGGTGTTCCTGGTGGAGTCCATTGAGAGACTATGCCATTTTCCTTAAGATAGTCTAGGAATTCCCGGCTAAGGTATTCACCTCCTCGATCTGATCGAAGAACCTTAATGGGTTTTTCCAGTTTGTTTTTCTACTTCATGTCTGAATTCTTTGAACTTTTCAAAGGCTTCAGACTTGTGTCTCATAAGATACACATACCCATACCTAGACAGATCATCGGTAAAGGTAATGAAGTAGACAAAATTGCCTCTAGCCGGCACATCGAATGGGCCGCACACATCAGTATGTACTAGGGCAAGGAGATCTGTGGCCCTCTCCCCATGTCCAACAAAAGGGAGTTTAGTCATTTTGCCTTGAAGACAAGATTCACAAGTTGGATATGACTCAAAAGTCAATGGACTCAATAGCCCATTTTTCTCCAATTTGTTAATCCTATCTTCTGCTATATGACCTAATCTCAGGTGCCATAGATATCTGTCGTTTGGACTATCCCTAGGTCGTTTGGCATTCACGTTTTGCTCGAATAATGAGCATACCTCCAGAAGGACCTTCCTTCTTGTTCTTCAGGGTGGCCAGGTAAGTAGGGCAGTTCCGCTTCCAATGCTATCCTCAAGCCGTCGCTGTTGCAATGGAAACACTTTCCTTTGCCATCGACCTTCTTCTTCGGTTCTGCCTTCTTCTTCTTTGATCCTTCTACCTTTTGCTTTTTCACAGACTTCTTTTTCTTTCCATAAGACTTTCTTTTGGAAGAAGTCCGTTCCATAGCAAGAACTGAGCCTTTAGAACCTTTCATAGAAAGCTCAGCGGTAACCAGCATATTCATCAACTCGGCCAAGGAATTTTGAAGTTTATGCATGTGGTAATTCATGATGAATTGCCCATATGCATCAGTCAAGGATTGCAGAATAATATCGTTCTGCAGATCCAAGTCCAACTTCACACCGAGCTTCTCAAGCTCTTCCATGTCCTTGATCATTGTTAGACAGTGATCTTGGACTGACTGCCCATCACGCATCTTAGCCTTAAAAAGTCATTTCGTGACTTGATATTTGGCTGCGCGACTCTGTTCACCAAACATCTCCTGTAGGTGAGCCAACATTTGGCGAGCAGTCCCGATATCTTCATGTTGGCGCTGGAGCTCATCAGACATCGAGCCCAACATGTAGTATCTGGCCTTATTGTCTTCGTCAATCCATTTTTCCAGAGACGCTCTCTGTTCAGTGGATGGACGAGCTGGTAAGGTGGGAGGGTCCTGGTCCAAAACATGTGTTAACTTCTCTGAACCCAAAATAATTTTGTAGTTCCTGAGCCAATCTTTATAATTGGGTCCAGTCAGTCTATGTGTGTCTAGGATACGTGCCAGTGGGTTGGACGCAGACATTTTCCTGTAGAGAGTCAAAGATTCTAGTTAGATACTGTAATTTTGACTTGACCAATTTGTTTAGGGATTTTATTTTTAAACAAATTAGCTCCCACTATTTTCTCGGATCCCTACACTCCCTCTGTAGAGATGCGAAAATCTCCGCGATTGATGATTTCTAGTGGGTGGTGCGGTCTCACCAACTGACTCATCACCTCACCTAACAGTTATTGGTGATGGGTTAGCCAATGAGTGAACAACTCTTGTTCAATGATTCTCTAATCATGGTGCACCCAAACTTGGTCTCTAATTCATGAATCTCACCGTATCCGGAATATTGATCCACTCCTTAGTTAAGTCAGACCCACCATTTGCATAGACTGGGTTCCTAATTGGGTCTCTCACCGTATCCGGAATATTGAGCCCAACTCATCCTCCAGCCCATAGCATCCAATGCCTAATAGACATGGTTGCGTCTTCCCGGTGCAACTGAGCCACTGTATCCAGCCGAGAACAATCAACCCCGGGAAGGGCCCGCACGTCTACAATGGTGGAAGACCTCGGACTTAATCTTTTCTTAGGGAGAATTGATTCAGGTCTCATTAAACTAGACTTGGCTTAGTCATAACAATTATGACTAACCTAGTGGCATGGGTCAGCTCGGATTATTGACCACCTCAGATCAGAACTGTGTCAACAGATATGGCCAGGTAAGTGAGACCGGTGGAAGGAATATGCCGTTAACTCGCACAAGAACGCATTCAGGTCGAGTAGCTTCCAATTAAAAACCAGTCGATCGTCTGTGCCAAACTTACCTTAGACACCAAATTGTTGAGTCAGAACCAATTGGGTTAGCCTACAATCCAGACTCTAACCTCTGAGCCTAATTAGGTCTTGCTTGATCGTGACTCGATCTTGACCCAGACTTAATCCTATTAGGCTGGTCAATTTAAGCATTGTTGATCCCATCTAACCAACTCTTGATTCGGTTTGATCAACCGCTTAGACCTAATTGAGCTACCCAAGCCCGAACCCAGTATTATGAATATGTCTTAGATCTGAAATTCTCAATTTTAGACCTAATTAATATTCCATAAACTTAATTCTTAATTAAGTTGGGTTCATAAACAAAATATGCACAATAAATCCTAGGGTTTCAGGATCTAGGGTTTTGCAGAAAGTAAGTTTTGGGTTTCTGATTAAGGACGAACACGCAGCACCCCTACACGTCATAAGAACACCCCATCGAATGGGAAGAGAGGGCCTTTAAACCCTTCTTCGTTCTTATGACCGGACGGCCAAGAGGAACGCCTTAATCAGGAACATGTAAATCTACAAAACAGTTATAGATCTATATCATATATCTCATATACAAATTTAGATCTAATCAAGGCATATTTTGCATACATCTCATGTATCAAATCATGCATGTTTTCAGATCTAAATTATCACATAATAATCTAAAAAATTAGATTTAAATTGATCTAATCAAAATAAATTCTAATCTAGACAATTATGTAGAACTATTCTACAACTAGTCTAGACATGCATCAATCATATCTCATATGATATTTAAAATTAAATAATTTTTATTTGCTGTTTATCAGATGTTATTATAACACTTATAATATCAGAAAATAGTAAATAAGAAGATCTAAAATATGATTTAATCAGATTAAATTAAAAACATACAAGACTATTCTATAGAACTATTCTACTTTAGAACTAGTCATGCATATTTTCTAATCTTAGATCCAAATTATTTAATTTTAATTTTTTCTAATTTTAGATCTAATCACATCTTATGTGATATCTAAAATTACTTATTTTTTAATTAAAATAAATTTAAAATTAGATCTAAATACTTTTAGAACCTTGGCTCTGATACCAGTTGAAGAAAAATCCTGATTTCCCTATCCAAGTTCATTCAGATCTGATCAGATCAAGAGATATATTTTAAAAATTTTTACTCTTTGATCTGTATTAGATCTAAAATATTTCAAATCTGATTATTATTATTTTATAAATTAAAATAAATTTAGATAAATTAAATTAGATTTAATTTACCTTGAAGTGGGTAATCCTATTATCCGTTGATGATCCTATAAGCAGCGGAAGGTTCTGCATCTAGCCATGCAAGTGCCTGGCCTCTATCAGTATCCACTTATGCTAGATCTAGAGATCCTCTTCTTCTCTATCATGTCTATAAAAATTAGATCTGGATCTGATCTGGAGGATCTTCAAAACACCTTTCAAAGATCAGTAGTTATCCTTTGCAGCAGCATAGCCTTCTAGCTTTCAGTCGCCTTTCTCCCATTTGGATCGCACCAACCAAGGTCCAAAACTCCTTTTGGATGTGAAGAGGAGAGGGAGAAGGTGGGTTTGGCATGGAGGAGGAGAGGAGAAGCAATCTTGGGGCATGGAGAATTGTTATTCCAATCTTAATTTGAGTTGGGCGCAGGATCTTATTTATGGACTATCTATGATCCAACTTTTCTTCTTCCCAACGAATCATAACTCTTTGTAAAATCAGATTTAAATCTGATTGGTGGAAATAGAGTCCCCTAGATTCCTCCTTAGAGGGCACCTAAGACCAGTCAAAGTTGGTTCTTAGGAGAACTCTAATTCGAATCCGGAAAGGAGATGGAGTCCCTGTCCAACAGGGACTCCTGGGCGCCTCCAACTTGGGCACACGCCAAGGATAGCGTGCGCCCTCCTTCTTACCAGGTTTTGATAGGAAGACAGGCCCCCACCAGCTCTCCAATAGGTGCATGACACATGGACAAAAGTTAAAGTATCAATGGTCAACATTTGACTAGTCAAAGGTCAACTTTTGACCACAGTCAAAGGATGAGAAATGGCAGGTGACCAAAAATAGCAGATAATATCTTACAAAATAAGACAACCTTTTTTAACTTGCACAAGCTCCAGTCAGACCAAATGAAGGCCTCTAAATGAGCACAAACTTCTTTGGCTCGGTCAGGACAACTTATTTATGATAGTAAAAGAAGAATGTTAGGTTCAATCGAGTGCTAGCATGATTTCCTTGAACCTAATTGAATCTCATTCAGATCAATTGAACTGGATTAGTTCAATTGATGATCACCAGATTCAAACCCTTATTTGTGTGATCCAGTTAGGTTCAGTTCTATATGGTAATGGGATATGTCATGATCTCTATCATCGACATCATCAAAACTCCTTTCGATGGATCAGAACTCTTCTGATTCGAACAGCTAGAATGATCGATCATCTAAATCATTCTAATTGCTCCCAAAATCCACCAGTGACACCTAGCAGTATATGGTGGCAACCCATCAGAGCTGAATGTGAACCTCTTGGTGCAGCTACCTATGTGATTAAGTTCTTCTATCTTGAGCCCCGATCAGATTAGGGTTAAGGTGAACTCGTCAAACCCTAGTCTCTATCATATGATGTAATCATTCGATTTCAAGTCCAATGTGAAAATCTAAATAGAAACTCTTTCTATTATTTCACTCTGCCATGGCCATGGAACTTCTGGACTTGATTCTCATGATCATCATAGGGCTGCTCCTCTACCACCGAGGTAGATAGATTCCATCTTGATGCTATCCAGTTCCTACAATGAACATGCTATAGCCAACATACACCTCAGGATTCTGTATGGCTAGGAGATCGAGTAATGATGTAGTCAAACTATAACACCCTCAAGGTGAACTGCCGATGCATCTCAGGTCAAAGAACCAGACACACTACTGCAGCATCGAGTCAGTCATTGACGAGAAGGTAGACTTCCTAATGACTACTCGAGGTGGTCACGCTCAGTGCCCTCGTTCTCTAACGAGTACCTATACTCTCACTCCAGTGTCTCCACACCGTAGACTCAAGACTCATCTACTAAAGAGAAGCAATTATACACCAACCTTTCTGGATCAATCACCATCCTCGTGATGATCCTATGGTCGGAAGCAATTTATGAGTTAATAATGATTATTCATGTCTTAAATTTTCAACTCTTGAAAATATGAATTATCATTATCCTTGACTCAAAGGATGTATCATAGACACTAAATACACATATGTGATAGAAAATAACCCATTTTATTGATATTAATCAAAATTATAATTTTGCCCTTAGAAGTGTATTACAAGTGTCAGCCAATTCTGGCTTCTAGGGCACATATATCTAACAATAGTTTGACTATACCATAACTCGATCTCCTAGCTATTCGAAAACTTGAGGTGTATGTTGGCTAAAGCATGTTTATTATAGAAATTGGATTGCACTAATAGGAGATCTATCTACCTCGATAGATGAGGAGCAGCCCTATGATAATCATGAGATTAAGTTCTTAAGCCCATGGCCATGGCGGAGTGAAGATGATAGAAAGAGTTTCTATTAGAATTTCACATTGAACTCAAATCGAATGATTAATTCATATGATAGATGTTGGGTTTGACGAGTTCACATTAACCCTAATCCAATCGGAGCTCAAGATAGAAGAACCCAATTACACAGATAACTACACTGAGAGGTTCACTTTCAATTTTGATTGATTGCCATCGTATACTGTGAGACGTCATTAATGAATTTTGAGAGTAAGTAGAATGATTTTGATGATCAATCATTCTAATTATATGAATCAGAAAAGTTCTGATCCATCGAAAGATGTTTCGATGATGTCGATGATAGGGATCACAACATATCTCATTACCATATGGAACTGAATCTAACTAGGTCACACAAATAAGAGTTTGGATCTGGATATTATCAATTGAGCTAATTCAATTCGATTAATTTGGATTAGACCTAATTAGATTCAACGTAATCATGCTAGCACACGATTGAGCCTGACTTTCTCCTTTTGTAATCTTTCTGATTCATCGCAACTAAGTTAAATTTGATCTAATTCATTTTTGTATCTTGAATAAATTTATTTTTATCTGACTGGAATCTATCTAGATTAGATTAATTGTAAAAATTAAATACATTCATAGTGCAAATGGATTAGGGTCAAAAGTTGACCTATTTGAGAGAATTGAGGGTCACCTGATCAGATACTTCTAGAAAATTCTCTAAAAATCTTTTTGATCTAATTTTTGAATGTGTGATAGGGCTTGAGTCATGCTATGGGTGTACTAAATTTTGTGATTTATGGTAGAGTGTTGACTAGGTTTTGATAGAGTTTGATTTGGATTAAACTCTTAAGGAAAGAGTCCTAGGCGTAATGGATTCTTCCTTATCTACTCATGTCACCCACTTTTTGAATCAATTTTGGTGACAAAACTAGATGGGATCTGGTGGTTTTTTTTGAAGAATAATTTTTAGAGTCCTTTTGATCAAATAATAAGTGATTTGGTCAAAGAAAGACTCTATATGGCATTGGATTTGAGAAACCTTTCTCATGCCATTGTGAAGCATCGCACAAAATATATTTTTCATGCCCAAAGGAGCTAGCTCTCTGATATCCCACACCTCTTCTATCCTCTCTCTCCCTCTCTTTTATAAGCCTAAAAAGTTAGGCATAAATCTGAGTTGAAAGTCCAAAGTTTTTGGCATAAGATTCTGGATCTACGTGACGATGTTCATGAGACGGACAAGCAACCTTCTCAAATTATTTTGAAGGTTCTTCAAATTAGATTCAAATCTTATCTTTGGAGAAAAGATTCATGAGGAGAATATGTCTAGATTCTATCTGAGTGAACATCGGTAGAGGCCAAGCGCGTGCATGGCTCTTTCCAGAACCTCAGGACAGATCAAGATCATCGCAAGATAATTTGATTACCTAAATCAAAGGTATGAAATTAAATTAAATTAAATTAAATTTTTGATTTTTAATATTAGATCTTTAGAATTAGATCTAAGATATCTTAGATTTGATTAGAATTATAGAAATTTTTTTTTAAATATTTCTTCAGATTTAATCAGATCTGAACGATCCTGTGTAAGAAAAATAGGATTTTTCATTCAACTATTATTAGAGCCAGGTTGGTAGTTCATCGGATCTATTTTAAATTTAATTTAATTTTTATTTATGATATGATATTAAAAAATTTTAGATATTACATCAGATGTGATTAGATCTAAAATTAAAAATTTAAAAATTTTACGATTTAAATCTATAATGTATGAGATGTATGACTAGACTAGAAATAGAATAGTTCTATGTATAGTCTAGTGTAATCATATTATTAAATTAATTAAATATAATTTTAGATATATTTTATTTTTATTTTTTTATATTATAATTATTATAATTAGATCTAAAAAATAAAAGATAAAATTTTTAATTTATTCATATGAGATATGAAAGATGCATTCTTAGACTAGTTATAGAATAGTTCTATAAAATATCTAGAATAGTTTTATTTGATGTGTCAAATTTAAATTCTATTTTTTAGATATTATATATGATATATTAGATCCGAAAGCATACATGTTTAATTTAGTTATGATACATGAGATGTATGCAAAACATGTGTAAGTTAGATCATTAATTATATATGCGATATATGATATAGATCTAACTAGTTTTATAGTAAAAATTATATTTCTAATTAAAATATCTCTCTTGGCCATCTGATCATAAGAATAAAGTAGGATTTAAAGATCCTCTCATCTCATTTGATGAGATATTCTTATGATGTGTAGGGATGCTGCACGTTTGTTCTTAATCAAAAATTAAAATTTATTTTTTTATAAAATTTTAGATCCTTAAATTCTAGAATTTTATTATATATTTTATTCATGAACCCAAAACTTAATTAAGAATTAAGATTATAAAATTAATTAGATCTAAAAATTATGAATTTTTAGATCTAAGATATATTCATAAAATTAGGTTTGGACTTGGGTAGCTCAATTAGGTCTAGCGGTTGATCAAATCGAATCAAGAGTTGATTAGGTAGGATCAAAGAAAGCTTAGATTTGACTAGTCTAATAGGATTAAGTCTAGATCAAGATCGAATCACATTGAGATGTGACTCAATCAAGTCAAGACCTAATTTGGCTCCATAATTCGAGCCTGGATTGTAGGCTAATCCAATTGATTCTGATTCAATAATTTGATGTCTAAGGTAAGTCTAGTAGAAATAATTGACTGATTTTTAATTGGGAGCTACTCGATTTGAATGCATTCTTGCTAAGTTAATGGCTTATCTCTTCCACCGGTCTTACTTACCTGGCCATTTATGTCAATCTAGTTCTGATTTGGGGTGGCTAACAATTCGAGCCAACCCATGCCACTAGGTTAGTCATAATTATTATGACTAAGTCAAGTCAAGTTTAAAGAGACCTAAATTAAATCTTTCTAAGAAAATATTAAGTCTAAGATCTTCCACCATTGTAGATGTATGAGCCCTTTCTAGGGTTGATTGTTCTTGATTAGATACAATGGCTCAGTTGCACTAGAAAGATGCAACCATATCTATTAGGTATTGGATGCTATAAGTTGGAGGATGGGTTGGGCTCAATATTTTGGATATGGTGAAGAACCTAATCAGAAATCCAATTCATGTAAATGGTGGGTCTGACTTAACTAAGAAGTGGATCGATATTTCGGACATGGTGAGATTCATGAATTAGAGATCAGGTTTGGGTGCATCATGATTAGAAAATTATTAGACAAGAGTTGTTCACTCATCGGTTGACTCATCACCAATAACTGCTAGATGAGGTGATAAGCCAGTTGGTGGGACCGCACCATCCTTTAGAAATCAATAATCATAGAGATTTTCACATCTTTGCCAAAAAAGTGTAGGGATCTGAGAAAATAGTGGGAGCCAAATTTATTTAAAAATAAAATTTTTAAATAAATTGGTGAAGTCTAATTAGAAAATCTAACTAGAAACTTTAACGCTATATAGGAAGATGTCTACATCCAATCCACTAGCCCGCATCCTAGACACCCATAGACTGATTGAACCTAATTACAAGGATTGGCTCTGAAACTTTAAAATTATTTTAAATTTTGAGAAGTTGACTCATATATTAGAACAGGATCCTCCCACCTTATCAGTCCTTTCATCTACTGATCAGAGAGCATCTCTAAAAAAGTGGATGGATGAAGATGCAAAGCCAGGTATTATATGTTGGACTCGATGTCTAATGAGCTCCAGCACCAACATGAAGACATTAAGACTAGCCGCCAAATGTTGGCTCACCTACAAGAGTTGTTTGGTGAATAGAGTCGCACAGCCAAATATCAAGTCACTAAGAGACTATTTAAGGATCAGATGCATGATGGACAGTCAGTCCAAGATCATTGTCTGATGATGATCAAAAACTTAAAAGAGCTTGAGAAGCTTGGTGTCAAGTTAGATTAGGATCTGCACATTGATATAATTTTATAGTCCTTGACTGATGCGTATGGGCAATTCATCATGAACTACCATATGCATAAACTTCAAAATATCTTGGCTGAACTTATGAACATACTGGTTACTGCTGAACTTTTCATGAAAGGTTCTAAAAGCTCAGTACTTGCTATGAAGCGAACTTCTTTTAAGAGACAATCTTTTGGAAAGAAGAAGAAGTCCGTAAAGAAGCAAAAGATAGATAGTGGGAAGAAGAAGATAGATCCGAAGAAGAAGACTGACAAAAGAAAATATTTTCATTGCAACACTGACGGCCATTGAAAATAAAACTGCCCTTTGTACCTAGCCAGTCTGAAGAACAAGAAGGAGACAGGTCCTTCTGGAGGTATGCTCGTTATAGAATCTAATTTTATGATTTTTTTTGCATCCAGTTGGATGCTTGACTTTGGTTCTAGTGCTCACTTGTGTACTTCTATGCAGGATCTTGAGGATAGTAGAAGACTGAGGGATGGTGAGATGATCCCATGCATCAAAAGCGGAGCAAGAGTTGCTGCTGTAGCTATGGAAACCTATCCTCTGTGATTACCATCAGAATTAGATTTAGTTCTAAGAGATTATTTTTATGTGCATACAGCAAGCAGAAATTTGATTTCTATTTCATATTTAGCATAGGAAGGCTATGTAATTAGTTTTCTTAAGGACCATTATAATATTCTTTATGAAAGAAATAAAATTGCAAGTGGTTTTCTTATAAATGTTGTCTATCAGTTACATATTGATGTTTCTATTTTCAATATCGAGCAAAACATGAATGCCATAGGATCAAAATGACCTAGGAATAGTCTAAATGATAGGTATCTTTGGTACCTTAGGCTAAGTCATGTAGTCGAAGATAGGATTAACAAATTGGAGAAATTCAGGCTATTGAGTCTATTGACTTTCGAGTCATATCCGATTGTGAATCATGCCTTCATGGCAAAATGACCAAGCTTCCTTTTGTAGGATATGAGGAAAGGGCCACAGACTTGCTTGTTGTAGTACATACTGATGTATGCGACCCATTTGATGTACTGACTAAGAAAAATTATATCTACTTCATCATCTTTATCGATGATTTATCTCAGTACGAATATGTGTATTTGATGCGACACAAGTCTGAAGCTTTTGAAAAGTTTAAGAAATTCAGATTCAAAGTAGAAAAGCAAACAGAAAAATCTATTAAAGTTCTTCAATCAGATCAAGGAGGTGAATACCTTAGTCAAAAATTCTTGGACTATCTTAAGGACAATGGCATAGTCTCTTAATGGACTCCATCTAGAATGCCTCAACTCCATAAAATTTTAGAACGGAGAAATTGAATCTTATTAGATATGGTTCGATCCATGATGAGTTTCATGGATCCTTCTGAGTTTCTTTAGAGACATAGTCTGATGACTGCTATATATTTACTAAATAGGATTCCATCTAAAATCGTTCCTATCACACCGTATAAGATATGACATTGTAAGAAATCAAGTCTAAGTCATCTCAGAATTTAGAATTGTCTGATCCATGTCAAGAGATAATAAGCAGACAAATTAGAGTCTAAGTCCTTTAGAGCTCGATTTATTGGATATCCTAAAGATACAATAGGATATTATTTTTATTGGTGTAGAATTTGGTTGATGCCAGATCGAGCTGGAGTTGAGGAAGATGAGGTCACCACCGATGACCTGCAAAATAAAATTCCATCCAGAGTTGGTGGTGGTGGCTCTGATAGGACCCTCCGATGGTCAAGTTAGCTCTTTTGGCCAATAGAAATAGAGTGCTTAGAGAGGAGTTCAGCAGAGTTTCAAGAAGAAAAAGAAAGCTTAGAGAAAATGTATCTAGAGGATCCATTTTTATAAACAAAGCTTGTTGTAACTGTCCTGATAAATGATAGTCATAATCAACTTGATAAGTGCCAATCATAATCACCCTGATAAATGACAATCATAATTATCCTGATAAATGACAATCATAATTATCCTGATAAATGCCAATTATAACCATTCAATAGTGGGATCGCCTGTAGGAATCCATCTGAAGGAACAGTTCGAAAGGAGTTTGGCTCCTGAAGGAATTCGACTATTGGAGGAGTCCAGAAGGAGTTTGGCTCCTAAAGAAATCCGACTACTGGAGGAGTTCGAAAGGAGTCCGACTCCTGAAAGAATCCGACTGAAGGAGGAATCTAGAAGGAGTTCGGCTTCCATAGAAGTCCGACTACTAGAGGATTTTGAAAGAAGTTCAGCTCTCGTAGAAGCCCGACTGTTGGAGAAATTTGGAAGGAGTTTGACTTCCGTAGAAGCCCGATTGAAGGAAGAATCTAGAAGAAGTTTGGCTCCCATGGAAGCCCGACTACTGGAGGAGTCTGGAAGAAGTTTGACTCCTATAAAAGCCCGACTACTGGAGAGTTCGAAAGGAGTTTGGCTCCCATAGAAGCCCGACTAAAGGAGGAATCCAGAAGGAGTTCGACTCTATAGAAGTCCGATTGCTGGAGAAGTTTCGAAAAGAGTTCAGCTCCCATAGAAGGTCGACTGAAGGAGGAATTCAAAAGAAGTTTGGGCTCCCATAGAAGCCCGACTAAAGAAGAAATCTAGAAGAAGTTCGACTCCCATAGAAGCTCGACTATTGGAGGAGTTCGGAAAGAGTTCGGCTCCCATAGAAGCTCGACTAAAGAAGAAATTCAGAAGAAGTTCGACTTTCATAGAAGCCTGACTATTGGAGGAATCTAGAAGAAGTTCGGCTTTTATAGAAGCCCGACTGCTGGAGGAGTCCAGAAGGAGTTCGACTCCCGTAGAAGTCCGACTGAAGGAGGAATCTAAAAGAAGTTCGACTCTCATAGAAGCCCGACTACTAAAGGAGTCTGGAAGGAGTTTTGGCTCCCATAGAAAGCCCAACTACTGAAGGAGTCTGAAAAGAGTTCAGCTCCCATAGAAGCTCGACTGAAGGAGGAATCCAAAAGAAGTTTAGCTCCTAGGAAAGTTCGGCTGGAGCTCGATCGCTGAGGAGTTCGGATTGGGATTTCGGAGTCCAGCTAGATGGGTTCGAGCCACTGGATGAGGTTCGACTGGGGCTCGGCCCCTAAGAAGTTTCGCTAGGTTTCTCCGCTGAGTAGTTCAGCCGCTGAATGAATCTTGATACTAGAGAGAGAATTTTTGATTCAAACCTCTTTCATGATTACCAACTGCATTAAGGCTAAGCACCAGACTGGACTTTTGACAGGAAGTGGGATTTATCCTCCAACTCTAGTCCCCCCTACTTCCAAATTCGAAACTCGAAGGAAGGGAATACAAAAAGGGTCGACTGCCAAAGTCCTCTTCAAGGGACTCTACACCTTGTCTCCAGCCGAGGTTGAAAATGTCAGATTGAAAGCTCGGAGGAGATCTTGTCTCCTATTGTTGTCGAGTATAATGAGGCCATTATTCGGAGCCTTTTCTCTCATCCCGTCTAAGATGAACGAGGTCTTCAATCTTTGCTCACGTTAGAACGAGGTTCCTCCTCCTGTTCCTTAACAGGTTGTGGGGGCACATAAGGATTGTTATTAGGGCCTCTCCTTCCATCTCGTCTAAAATGAATGAGGCCTTTGATTTTGCTCACGTTAGGACGAGGTCCTCCTTCTATTCCTAATGGGCTATGGGGATATATAAGGGCCGTTGTCAGGCCTCTTCTCCCATCTCATCTAAAATGAACGAGATCTTCGACTTTGGTTCACATTAGGATGAGGTCGTCCTCCTATTCTTAATGGGCTATGGGGGCACATAAGGGCCATTGTTAGGGTCTCTACCCCTATCTCGTCTAAAATAAATGAGGCCTTCGACTTTGCTCATGTTAGGATGAGGTCCTCCTCCTATTCATAACATGGCCACTTCTAATTGCTTCTTTCCTATCATCACATAACTTTTGCACCAAGAAACAATAATGTTGAAATGAAGGAGTTTTATTATGGAAAAATTACTAGTAGTACATCCTCAGATTTTTTGAGTTCCAAGGTCGTAGGAGTGTTGTTCCTCCGAGCTTCTTCAGACAATAAGTATTGGGTCGGACGACCTCCACCACTTTATAGGGACCTTCTCAATTTGGGGCAAGCTTCTCCTGGCTCTGAGGTTGAAAGACGGTGACTCATCGAAGCAGTAAGTCTCCCACTCTAAATATTTTACTTCTGACTCTAGAGTTATAGTACTGGCCACTTTTCATCTATAGGCCACCATCCGAACCTGGGCTTTCTTTCTTTTTTCTTCTAGCAGATCGAGGTTGACTTTGAGGTCCTATGGATTGTGCTGCTCGTTGAAGGCCATGACCCATCCTGACGGAAACTTAAGTTCAATCGGGATGACTACCTCTATTCCAAAGTCAAGGTGAATAGTATTTCTCTAGTTGGTAACCTTTGAGTAGTTCGGTATGCCCAGAGGATGTGATAGAGTTCATCCACCCATGCCCCCTTTGCTCTATCGAGCCTTGTCTTGATGCCTTGTAGTAGAGTTCGGTTGGTCACTTTAGCTTCTTCATTTGTTTGTGGGTGAGCTACCGATGTGAAATGGTGGGAGATGTTTAGGTCTTCGTAGAACTTGATGAACCTCATCCCAGTGAACTATTGTTCGTTATCGATTATAAGAGTTTGGGGCAAACCAAATCGGTAGACTATTAACTTTCAGATGAAGTCCTATACTTTGGCCTTGGTAATTTTGGTTAGAGGTTCGGCTTCGACCCATTTGGTGAAGTAGTCGATCACGACTAGGAGGAACTTTCGTTGCCCTGATGCCATTGGGAAAGGGCCAAGTATATCCATTCCCCACTATGCAAATGGCCAAGGCATGCTTAGCGGAGTAAGCTCGAAGGTTGGCTGTCTTTGTACGTTTGCATTCTTCTAACAGCAATCACATTTCTTAACATATTTCATAGAATCATGGTACAAGATCGGCCAATAGTATCCTTACCAAAGTAGCTTTTGCGATAGGGACCTGGCTCCTATATGACTTTCATAGATTCCTTCGTATACTTTTCATAATGCAAAATCGACTTCTGAAGGTCGGAGACATCTCAACAGTGATAGCGAATATGACCTCTTATACAATCTACCCTCGTACAAAACATACCAAGATGCTTGATTCCTGAGTTTTCGAGCTTTTTTTGGGTCATGAGGAAGGACTCCCTCCTTGAGGTAGGCAACCAATGGGTTGATCCAGCTCAGCTCAAGTTCTGTCTACAAAATGACCTATGATTTCTCTAAGCTTGGGCACTTCAGGATCTCAAAAAATACTTCTTTGGGCAGTTCGGCTAGAGCTGAAGTGGCCAACTTAGAGAGGAGGTTGGCTCTTATATTTTCTATCCTCAGAATCTATCAAATGCTGAAATAGCTGAAGGCCAGAGTCAAGTTCTTTACTTTCTCAAGGTATTTCATTATACTTTTCTCTCATACTTCATAGCTACCACTAACTTGGCCGACCACTAATTGAAAATCATTGTAGACTTAAAGTCAATCTACTTTTAATTCTCTTATAATTTTCAACCCAACGATCAGCACTTCATACTCGGCCCTATTATTAGTCACAGAAAATTCAAAGCGCAGCGCATACTCAACGACAACTCCCTCGGGGCTGACTAAGACCAACCCCACATCCGCTCCAGCAGAGTTGGATGAACCATCCATATACAGAATCCAAAAACCTTCGATAAGGTTGGCTATCTCTTCAAAGAGGCTTGATTGCGACAGTAGAGCGCCAGTCTCATTCTGTTCAAGCTCGGTATCATCGAGAATGGTACACTCCACTACAAAATCTAGTAATATCTAGACTTTGATCGATGGTCGGGGTCGATAATTGATATCAAATTTTATAAGCTTGATTGCCCATTTTGCGATTCTCCTGAAAGCATCCATTCACTGAAGGACTGTCTTTATTGGTTGATCCATGAGGTCGTTATGGTGTACCCCTAAAAGTAAGGTCGGAGCCTCCTAAAAGTAATTAGAAGAGAGTAAGCCAATTTTTTTAGCTTAGAATATTTGGTCTCTACATCCCTTAGGATCCGGCTTATGTAGTAGATCGATCACTGTATCTTTGCTTCCTCCTTGACTAGGACTGCTGCCAAGGCCGTCAGGGAGATCGCTAGGTACAAGAATAATTTTTCTCCAGATTCAGGCTTTGCCAATAGTGGGGATGAGTTGAGATAGTTTTTGAGCTCCTCAAATGCCCATTGGCACTCCGTCGTCTAGCAGAAGTTCTTTAGTTGCTTGAGAACTTGGAAGAAGGGCATGCATCGCTTGACTGATCTCGAGATGAAGTGATTTAAGGATGCCACTTTTCCAATCAAGCACGAAACTTCTTTGATTATCTTTGGAGGGGTCATGTCTTGAATGGCTTGGATTTTCTCTGGATTTGCTTCAATCCTATGTATCGACACCATAAACCCCAGAAACTTTCCAAAGGTCACACCAAAAGCGCACTTGGTCGGGTTCAACTTCATCTTATGCTTCTTGAGTGCACTGAAGGTCTCTTCAAGATCGGCAAGGTGGTTTATAGAAGCTTAATTTTTGATGAGCATGTCGTCCACATACACCTCCATATTACGATCGATCTGCTCCTTGAAGATTTTGTTGATCAGGCACTGGTACATTGCTCCTGCATTCTTAAGCCTAAAGGGCATAATCCTGTAATAGTAAAGATCATGGTCAGTAACAAAAGCAGTTTTCTCCTTGTCCTCTGGTGCCATCCATATCTGGTTATAGCTGGAGAAGGCATCCATGAAGTTTTGGAGCTCATGGCCCAAGGTTGCATCTACCAGTTGATCAATCCTGAGAAGAGGGTAGCTATTCTTTGGATAGGATTTATTCAGCTTTTTAAAGTCTATACACATCCTCCACTTGTTGTTTGCCTTTTTGATGAGGACCACGTTTGAGATCCAGGTCGGATAGTTGACTTTTCGGATGAACCCAACTTTGAGGAGCTTGCCTACTTTTTTCGTAATTGCTTTTTGTCTCTCCGAGGTGTGGCTATGCAGTTTCTCTTTTATTGGTCGATACTTCGAATCAATGGCCAGCCAATGTTCTATAACTTTGGCATCAATTTCTGGTAAATCCACTGGGACCCAAGCAAAGACGTCCGCATTCTTTTTGAGGAAGATGATGAGTTGCTTTCGAACCTCGTCCCCTAAGTTGGAGCCAATCTGTACAGCATGCTCCGCATTCTCATTATTCAAGGACATAGATATGTGGTCCTCCATAGGCTCGCCCCGCTCTTCATTAAGGTCATCGCAGACATCCAGCTCGTCAACAAAATAAGGGTCGGACTATTCTTCCTTATGCAGGGCGATTGAGTAGCAGTGTCTTGCCAGAGCTTGATCTTTTCTGACCTCTCCAATCTCGTAACTCATTGAAAACTTCATCTTCAAATAATAAGTTAATACCACTGTTCAAAGTGCATTTAAACCAGATCGATCGAGAATAATATTATAGACGGATGGAGTCCTTACGACTAAAAAATCGACCTATGCCTTTGCCAGCTTCAGGCGTTGCCCTGCAGTCACAGCCAAAGTTATTATATCCTCAACTGGTATGGCATCATCAGTGAAGCCTATCAATGGGGAGTTCATAGGCCCCAAGTGGTTATTAAGTAAGGACATTTTCGAGAAAGTATCATAAAATAATATGTTGGTCGAGCTTCCATTATCTACCAAAATGCGGCATAGATCATAGTCGACAATGTTTAAAGAGATTACAACTATGTTATTATGTAGGAACTGGACCCCCAGAGCATCTACCTCTGTGAAGGTTATAAGTTCTCCAATTCTCCATCTCTTCACTGATCCCTCAGATCTGCCAACCTCTTCTTACTGAAGTCCTTCCGAGATCATATTGATGATGCCAAGAGGCGGCCGATCTCCTTGTTGATCCTCTCCCCTTGGTGGCTCAGGCTATGGCAATGCCCTCGACCGATCTTCCCATCCTTCAGGCCATCGCCATAGGAATCGGCCTAGTCTACCTCATCTGATGAGCTCCTCGATCTCATCCTAGAGTTGGATACACTCCTCAATGTCATGACCGTGATCATGATGATAAAGACAGAACTTGTTAGGATTGCGCTTGCTGGGGTGAGAGCACATCCTTTTTGATCTTGGTAGTTGCTTCCTGATTTTCATCAGCACTTGAGTTTTCGAAGCATTGAGAGGGGCATAGTTATGAAATCTTCATTGGGGAGAACCCCATCGCACCCTTCTGTCCGAGCTTTCCTGCCTCCAAGCCCGAGGAGGAGTTCGGACTCGCTTTCACTCAAAGGAAGTTTGGGAGCGTGGTCGAGCTTCACTCAGCATTTCCTCCTTGATGGGTCCATCCGGCTCGTCGATTCACCACTTACCAAAGACTTTATCATCCTTGGCCTTAAAGGCCTCTTCAGCTGGGTGTAACCTTCAGTCCGAGCTAGCAGATCGGCAAAGTTTCTGAGGTACTTCTTCTCTAGAGAGAATAACAAATCATTCTTCTGGAGGCCACCCTTGAGTGTGGCCATTGTGACTGATTGGTCCAGGTTTCAGACCTCCACTGTAGTGGCATTAAACCGGGTGACATAAGCTCAGATGGATTTCTCCTTCTTCTGCTTGATGTTCATCAAGGAATTCGAACCTCGGTGTGAACATTAGCTGCTGACGAAGTGAGCCATGAACTGATGGCTCATCTGATCAAAGAAAAAGATGCTATCTGGCTTAAGTGCCGAGTACCAATTTTTGATAGCTCCCTTGAGGGTGGATGGAAAAGCCCAACACAAAATAGCATCTAGCACGCCGTGGAGCAACATCATTATCTGGAAGGCCTCCAGGTGATCGATCAGATTGGTAGTTCCATCGTAACTCTTGAACTGTGGGAGCTTAAAGTTTGGCAGGATTGATTCCTGCATGATCCTTTGAGAAAAAGAAGGATCAGTGCGAATATCATTACCGTGTGAGAAGAAAGTATGACGGAGCTCTTCGATTCATCGGCTCATTTTTAGGAGCCTTTGATCTAAGAGATCTTCACGATCGTTGATCTCTAGGATTTTCTAGTGGGACGGATGTGAAGCTTCCCCCTGGGTCAAGTCATGGTCCGAGCAAGGGTCCTCCATCCTCTACTTTTCCTTTCCGGAGATCAAAGGTCGAATAGCCGAGGTTGGCCATTTCCAGATCGAATCATAGAGCTCCGAAGAAGCCTGCTCCAGTCGAACTAGTATTGGGGCCTACCAATGTATGGCCTACATCGCCTCCACGAGACCACGAACCTGCTTGACTAACAGGTTGAACTGCTCCACATCCACCATGGCTGTAGGTGGAGCTTGAGTTATCGAAGCTGGAGTAGATGTATCTGGATGGGATCTGACTGTAGAGACCGTTGATCATCGGGTCAAGCTTTTCTAGAAGGTATTTTTTTTGGGAAGAACTCTAGAGAGAAAGAAGAGAGATCGCTGCTGAGCACTCCATTAAGATCAAAGGAACCTCAGGGATAGAGGGTCCTTCCTCTAGCGCCAATTCTGTTGGTGCAGAATTTGGTTGACATCGAATTGAGCTGGAGTTGAGGAAGACGAGATCGTCGACGGTGACCTACAAAATAAAGTTTCATCCAGAGTCAGTGGTGGTGGCTCCGGTAGAATCCTCCGACGGTCAAGTTAACTCTTCTAGCCAATAGAAATGGAGTGCTCAGAGAGGAGTTCGAAAGAGTTTCGAAAAGAAAAAGAGAGCTTAGAAAAAATATATCTAGAGGATCCCTTTTTATAGACAGAGCTTGTTGTAACTATTCTGATAAATGATAGTCATAACCATCCTGATAAATGCCAATCATAATCGTCCTGATAAATGACAATCATAATTATCTTGATAAATGATAATCGTAATTATCCTGATAAATGCCAATTGTAATCGTTTAGTAGTAGGATCGCCTATAGGAATCCATCTGAAGAAACAATTTGGAAGGAGTTTGGCTCCTATAGAAATTCGACTGCTGGAAGAGTTCGAAAGAAGTTCGGCTCCTGGAGGAATTCGACTACTAGAGGAGTCCAAAAGGAGTTCGGCTCCTGAAAATATTTGACTACTGGAGGAGTCTGGAAGAAGTTCGACTTCTGAAGTAATCCGACTGTTGGAGGAGTTTAGAAGGAGTTCGGCTCCTGGAGGAATTCGATTAAAGGAGGAATTCAAAAGGAGTTTGACTGCCATAGAAGCCCAAATGCTGGAGGAGTTCAAAAGAAGTTCGGCTCCCATAGAAGCCCAACTACTGAAGGAATTCGAAAGAAATTTGGCTCTCATAGAAGCCTGACTGAAGGAGGAATCCAGAAGGAGTTTGGCTCCCATAGAAGCCCGACTGCTGGAGGAGTCCGGAAGAAGTTTGGCTCCTGTAGAAGTTCGACTATATTGAGGAGTCTAGAAGAAGTTCGACTCCCATAAAAGTCCAACTAAAGAAGAAATTCGAAAGAAGTTTGGCTTCCATAGAAGTCCGACTGCTGGAGGAGTCTGAAAAGAGTTCAGCTCTTGTAGAAGCTCGATTGAAGAAGAAATTTGGAAGAAGTTTGGCTTCCATAGAAGCCGAACTGAAGGAAGAATTTGAAAGAAGTTTGACTCCCGTAGAAGTCCGACTGCTGGAGGAGTTTGAAAAGAGTTTGGCTCTCATAGAAGCCCAACTGAAGGAGGAATCTAGTAGGAGTTTGGCTCTCGTAGAAGCTTGACTGCTGGAGAAATCCTGAAAGAGTTCGGCTCCGTAGAAGTCCGACTGAAGAAGGAATTCAGAAAGAGTTTGGCTCCCATAGAAGCTCGACTGCTGGAGGAGTTCGGAAGGAGTTTGACTTTCGTAGAAGCCCAACTGAAGGAGGAATCTGGAAGGAGTTTGGCTCTCGTAGAAGCCCGACTGCTGGAGGAGTTTGGCTCCATAGAAGCTCGACTGTTGGAGGAGTTCGAAAAGAGTTCAGCTCTCGTAGAAGCTCGACTGAAGGAGAAATTTGGATGGAGTTTGGCTTCCATAGAAGCCCGACTGAAGAAAAAATTTGGAAGGAGTTCGGCTCCCATAGAAGTCCAACTGCTAGAGGAGACCGAAAGGAGTTTGGCTCCCATAGAAGTTCGACGGCTGGAGGAGTCTAGAAAGAGTTCAGCTCCCATAGAAGCTCAACTGAAGGAGGAATCTGGAAGAAATTTGACTCCTGAGGAAGTTCGACTGAGGCTTAGCTATTGAGGAGTTTGATTAGGTTCGGAGTCCAGCTAGAGGGGTTTGGCCACTGGATGAGTTCAACCGTTGGAGGAGATCGGATGGGATTCGGTTGTTGAGGAAAAAATTCTCGATCAAAGCTCTTCCATGATTACCAGCTGTATTAGGCTAAGCACCAGACTGGACTTCGATGGAAGTGAGATTTATTTCTAATAATTTTTATCTTTCGAAAGATCATAATGTGATTGTGAGTTGACACGCCATCTTTCTTGAAAAATAGTTTATTCAAGATGGTGATATTAGAAGATAGATTATGCTCAAGAAGAAAGTCTCTCAAGAGCCATGAGCCAGGGAACCTATGGAACTCAATCAGATTGAGTCAATCCAGACACTATCTCCTCCATCTCGTAGATCAAGTAGAATTTTTTATCCTCTTGAAAGGTACTTAGGTACTATATCAAAAAACGTAGAGAAAATGATCCTCATAGAAAATAGGATTTATGGTGATGATCCCAAAACTTATGTTGAGACGATATCAGATATCAACTTCGAGAAATGGTTAGAGGCAATGAGGTCAGAGATTAACTCAATGCGTTCGAACGAAGTCTGAACTTTGGTAGATCTATCTGAAGGTATAGCACCTATTGGGTGTAAATAGATCTTCAAGAGAAAGATAGATGTCGATGAAAATGTAGAGACATTCAAAGCAAGGCTCGTAGTAAAAGGGTATAGTTAGCATGAGGGTATTGACTATCAGGATACTTCTTCATCAGTAGCCTTGCTCAAATCTATCTGTACATTGCTTGCTATTGTAGCCTATTTCGATTATGAAATATGATAGATGGACGTGAAAATGACATTCTTAAATGAATATCTTGAGAAAGATATCTATATGAAATAGCCGCTAGGATTCAAATCTAGTGATAATGATCACAAAGTATGTAAGCTGCAAAGATCTATATATGAACTTAAGTAAGCATCTCAAAGTTGAAATGCTCATTTCAATGATGTAATCAAATCATTTGGATTCATCAAGAACGAGGAGAAGCTCTATGTCTTTAAAAAGGTCAGTGGGAGCACTGTTGTCTTTCTTGTACTATACGTGGATGACATCCTCCTAATTGAAAATGATATTCTCATGTTGACTATAGTGAGAATTCTCCATGAAAGACCTAGGAGAGGCATCCTTTATTCTAGAAATTAAGATCTATGGAGATAGACCAAATAGGATGCTGGGTTTCTAACAAAAGATGTACATAGAGGAGGTGCTAAAGAGGTTTGGCATAGAAAACTCCTAGAGGGGATTGGTGCCCTTAAGACATGGCATTCATCTCTCCAAGAAGATGTGTCCCAACACACTTGAGAAGATTGAATGCATGAGCAAGATCTCTTATACCTTAGCAATAGGGAGCCTCATGTATGCCATGCTATGTACACGACCTGATATTACCCATGCTATGAGTGTCACAAGCAGGTATCAGTCAAATCCAGATGAAGAGCAGTAGACTTCTATGAAATGTATCCATAAGTACTTGAGAAGGACTAATGATATGTTTCTAGTTTCTGGTAATAGAGAACTCCAGGTCCAAGGATCTACAAACTTAGACTTTATGTCTGATATAGATGATCGAAAGTCGACATCTGAAAGTCTATTTGTGTGCAATGGTGGTGCTGTCAGCTAGAAGAGTTCTAAGCAGATGGTGATAGCAGATTCTACCATGGAAGTAGAGTACATTGCTGCATCAAAGGCTGCAAATGAGGCACTCTGGTACAAGAAGTTTGCTGCAGAGCTTAGAGTGATGCCATCAGATGTCGTCTCTCTATACTGTGATAATAATGATACCATAGCCCTAGCTAAGAAGCCAAGATCTCATAAAAAATCCAAGCACATCGAGTGGTGATACATCTCATCCGCGATTACCTCGAGAAGGAATACATTGAGGTCAAAAGAGTCAATACTACAGATAATGTGGTTGACCTATTGATAAAGCCATTAAGCCAGCAGAAGATCGTAGCCCACTTTAAGAAGATGGAACTTAGATTTGTAGCCAATTGGCTTTAGGTCAAGTGGGAGTTTGTTAGATGTGTGCCCTAAAAGCCAGATTGGCTATCACTTATAATACACTTTTAAGGATAATTTATAATTTTGACTATAAATTAATAAAATAGTTATTTTCTATCATAGTGTGTATTTAAAAGTATCTATGATACATCCTTTGAGTTAATGATAATGACAATTCATATTTTCAAAAGTTGAAAATTTAAGACATGAATTTTCATAATTAACTCATAAACTACTTCCGACCATAGGATCATCATGAGGATGATGATCGATTTGAAAGATTGGTGTATGATCACTTTCTTAGGATAGATATGTCTTGAGTCTATGATGTGGAGACATCGAAATAAGAGTATAGGTACTCGTTAGAGAACGAGGGCACTGAGCGTGACCATCTCGAGCAGTCATAAGAAAGTCTACCATCTCATCGATGACTAGCTTGATACTGCAGTGGTGTGTTTGGTTCTTTAATCTGAGGTACATTGATAGTTCACCATGAGGGTGTTATAGTTTGACTATACCATAACTCGATCTCTTAGCCATTCGAAATCTTAATGTGTATGTTGGCTATACATGTTCATTGTGGGAATTAGATTGCACTAATAGGGGATCTATCTACCTCAGTAGATGAGAAGCTGTCCTATGATAATCATGAGATTGAGTCCTTAAGCCCATGGCCATGGCAGAGTGAAGATGATAGAAAGAGTTTCTATTAGGATTTCACATTGGACTCAAATTGAATGATTAATTTATATGACAGATGTTGGATTTGACGAGTTCATCTTAACCCTAATCCAATCGGAGCTCAAGATAGAAGAACCCAATCACACAGGTAACTGCATTGAGATGTTTACTTTTAGTTCTGATGGGTTGTCATCATATACTGCTAGATGTCACTGATAGATTTTGGAAGCAATTAGAATGATTTTGATGATCAATCATTCTAATTGTATGAATCAGAAAAGTTCTGGTCCATCGAAAGATGTTTCGATGATTTCGATGATAGAGATCACGACGTCTCATTACCATATGGAACTGAACCTAACTAGATCACACAATAAAGGGTTTGGATCTGGATGTCATCAATTAAGCTAACCTAGTTCGATTGATTTGGATTAAACCCAATCAGGTTCAAGATAATCATGCTAGTACACGATTGAGCCTGACTTTCTCCTTCTATAATCTTTCTGATTCATCACAACTGAGTTAAATTTGATTTGACTCATTCTTATATCTTGAATGAATTTATTTTCATCTGACTAGAACTTGTCCAGGTCAGATTATTTGTAGAAATTAAATCCATTCATAGTGCAAATGGACTAGGGTCAAAAGTTGACCTGTTTGAGAGAATTGAGGGTCACCTGATTAGATGCTTCTAAAAATTTTTTAGAAATTCTTTTAATCTAATTTTTGGATGTGATAGGGCTTGAGTTATGCTATGGGTGTGCCAAATTTTGTGATTTATGGTGGAATTTTGACTAGATTTTGATAGAATTATCTTTGGATCAAACTCTTTAGGAAATAGTCCTAGGCACAATGGACTCTTTCTTATCTACTCATGTCGTCCACTTTTTGAATCAATTTTGGTGACAAAACTAGATGGGATCTAGTGGTTTTTCATGAACAATAATCCTTAGAGTTTCTTTGATCAAATAATAAGTGATTTGATCAAAGACGAACTTTAGATGGTATTGGGTTTGAGAAATCTTTCTCATGCCATTATGAAGCATCGCTCAAAATATATTTTCCATGCCCAAAGGAGCCAGCTCTCTTATATCCCATACCACCTCTATCCGCTCTCTCTCTCTCTCTTTTCTACAAGTCTAAAATGTTAGGCACAAATCTGAGTTGAAGATCCAAGATTTTTGATACAATATTCATGATCTACGCGACGGTATTCGTGAGATGGACTAGCAGCCTTCTCAAATTATTTTGAACATTTTTCAAATTAGATTCAAATCTAATCTTTGAAAAAAAAATTCACGAGAAGAAGACATCCAGATCCTACTTGAGTGGACACCGATAGAGGTTAGACGCATGTGTGGCTTCTTTCAGAACCTCAGGACAGATCAAGATCATCGTAGGATAATTTGATTACCCAAAGCAAAGGTATGAAATTAAATTAGATTTAATTTTATTTTTGATTTTTAATATTAAATCTTTAAGATCAGATCCAAGATGTCTCAGATTTGATTAGGATCATAAGAAAAAATTTTTGAAATATTTTTTTAAATCTAATCAGATCTGAACGATCCTGTGCAAGAAAAATAGAATTTTTTCTTCAATAAGAAACATAAGAATACACATCACTTCACTTATTTCAAAAGCTATCAATATTGTAAACATACTCATTCAACTCATGCTCATTAATCAGTTACTCAATTAATCAAGATATAAAACTACTAATAATTCATAGCATCACAAAAAATTGCATCTGAATATTGAATTATTAACCTCCAATTTAAACTTGTGCTTAAACAAATTCAAACTAAAGTATTTAGCTCATATCTGTTTCTTTCATCTTAAGATAACTTACATCACTTGCTACCCTTTGTACTTTGGCCTATCTTAATCACTGGAATTAGTCCTCACCTTACTTGCTTGCGCATTAATAATAATATTAGACTTGAAGTTAATTATCTATTAATCAAGTTATCTCTAAAATCACTAGACCCACTTTGTGATAATCCTTAGCTTTGTCTCATTTCTACAAATCATAAACCTTTGCTCTGGTCCATTCCTACTATTCTTAAATCTTTATTGGTCTCCAATGATCGTGAACTATTGCTTGTCCTTACTGACTACAATTCTTTACTCATTTCTATTAATCATAAATCTTGCTCTAATCATCAATTAAACCTCACTTATATCATCAATTAAATCTTACTTATTTTTGTAAATCATTAAACTTTTGCTCATATCATCAATTAAACTTTTACTCATCTAAATAAACTACTAACCTTTGCTTTTGATACCAAACATGTACTTCCTACTAACCTTTGCTTATCTTTACTGATCATAAACCATGCTCTGATACCAAAAATGTAACACCCCACCCCTACTAACTAGTTACGGGTGATGGTGCCACACCCCATCCTTATATAAAGATTAAGGAGATTTGTAAACTATAGGTAAGCTGCGATATCATTTAAACCTGCACAATATAATTATCTCAAATTCTTTGAAATTATAACATTTCAATTTAACTTCTTAATCTGCTAAAGCAATACTTAACTTAACTCAATAATTGACATAATCAAACTCAGGGTTTCAAATTACAAAACCATACTATTACCCATGCATTCTATTCATTAAACCATCCTTTTATACACACATTTGTAAAACAAGCTAAAACATATATATATATATATATATATATATATATATATATATATATATATATATATATATATATATATAATAGTTCTAGCTCAACTATCTCCGCTATACAATACTTCTCAACATATATTTCTTTTACAAGCCAACATCTCCCAACTTCCTGAACTAAAGATGCTGATACACATGCTGATATATATCACTGAATTACGCTACTCCAAAACTGTAGGTAAAAGAAGTGAGGGGTGAGACTTTGAAAAGTCTCAGTGAATGGATAAATAATCTAACAATGAAAAATAAAGAGACATAGCTGAAATATTCATTGTTATGACATATAACATATGTTTCTGATATACTTTCAAACATAAGTAATCCAAGTAGGAACAAGATCATAAATAAATTATTTTACTGGAAGAGGACTTTGCTGAGCTAAAATAAGTTTACTGAGCTAATAGAATCTCCTGAACCAAAAGAAATATACTGAACTATAATAAATCAATTCTTTTCTAAATAATGCTGGTGGCTATAGCAAACTACTTTTAGCGCACCTCTACCATAAGTAGTCAGCACATAGGATGAATGTGAATGCTACTGAAATAAAGCCCTACCGAGTATTCAAATACACTGCCAACACACGCTGATATACTGTCAATACACTGCCAATACACTATCAAGCCCCACTGGGCATTCCAATACCTTATATCGCAATTTCAATACCTTATATCGCAAGGTGGTGTCGACTGCTATATGCTGCATGATATGCCGTGCTATGCATTTTTTTCAAAAGCTGATATTGAATAAACTTTCAAATACTGATAGACTAATTTAAAAAAATCTCAAACAAGAGATAAGCTAAGAATCAAAATATTTGTACATATTTCTATTTCATACTTATGAATATGAATAGAATCACATATAAGAAAGAAAATACCAAAGCTAGATAAGAAAATCCACTCACCTCAATTGGTTAATAGTTGGCTGGCTAACTCTTTCTAATTCCTTTCTTCCTCTATAACATCAATAAATACTGATTAATACTCATATCCTATGATTCAATATCAAAACTACATCTACATTGTTTCTAAACTTTTTCTTGATTCTATTCCATTTTACTCTGTTTAGGATTAGCTAAATCCCAACCATAATCTTCAAGATCTTCAATAATTTAATTGTTTCATACCTTTCAATACTAATCTTATGAATTGAAAACATCATCTTGTATGCTTTACTTTTACATTTATTCCTTAACTCCACTTATCATTGTCTTCACTTTATATTGTTTGTTTTAACTTAGGGTTAGCCAACCTCAACATAGACATAAGGATTTTCCAACAATTCATCTGAAACTTCTGATTATAACTTTCTCTACATTCCGCTAATCACTACAATCAATCTTATTTGCTGAATATTTCAAAAATTCATTGAAATTACATAAGCAACAATAATTCATATTAAAATTCAAGCATAAACTCCTAGTTTGATCTATTTAAAACATCAAAACTATAAGAAATTACTCAAAAACTAATTCATACTTAATCTGGAGTTTAAAATTCTTATCTTAAAGGATGAAAAATTCTACTACTATGGTAATAGCTTCTTTCTTTCAAATTCAGCACCTTTCCTCCTTCAATCTAACTCACCACTAGATTATCTCTTTCTAACTAAATCTTCTTTGACTGCTACTGAAAAACAAAACTCTCTTAGCTCTCTTCTCTTCTCTCACCTCTTTAGAGAACTCAGTAAACCCCAAACGATAACAAAGAAATCGGTAGCTCTTATTTGAAAAAGAATAAATTAAGGAAAAAGAGTTGCTAGATGTCAACCCATGAATTTACCATCTAATTCCCAACTTACTAGATGTTGATCAGATGATTTTTCAGCTATTTAATTATTTTCTCAAGCTGCTCAGTCATCCCAAGAAAAATAAATTTAAAATTTTAACTCAAAGCCTTTTCGGTTAAAACCTGCTTCCAGAAATTTTCACGATTGGGGTCGACACCTTTGGCATAAGTATCGACACCCGTGCACAGGTCAGCCCCTAGATCATCCCTTAGATCAGCCCATAGGTCGACCTCTTAAGAAAAGTGTCAACACCTTATCAAGCAAGTGTCGACCCCCTTCTTGAACTGCCACAAAACTTTCAGAAACTTCCTCTCTATTTTTCTGAGACAGTGTCGATATCTCTTGGAGAAGTGTCGATCCCTTTCCTTGGATTTGAACAGAAACTTATTTCATACTCTCTTCTTAGCTTACTCAATACTCAGCTTATTTATATATATATTTTTAAGTTAATGGCTTCATTAACTTGAAAACATAAAAGTACATAGGGAACACCTCCTATTTGGATTCAATAAAAATGCTAGAAAAATCAAAATCCTTAAGAATAAGAATCCAAAATTTAGGTTCTAGTTCAAATTCTCTAAACTTGAAACTTTTAAAACTTTCTTGCTTCATAATGCATAGGTTAAAGGATCTCCAAGATTCATTAAAAATCACTTTACAGCTCACCAACATCTAAGGATCAATTGTCGAGATTTTTTGTTTCAAGAAAATATATATTTCATATACCTTCCAATACGGTGCTAGCTTTCAGACTTAAAAAATTTTTAGAACTCGCAATGGCAGACAGTCATAATTTATGTTTTAAAACTATTACACCCGCTAATATTACTTTGAATACCTTTCAAGATATCAATATAACACATACTTGAATAAAAATCTTTTAATTTATCATTTTGCTAGTTCGGAATGTTACACGAACTCAATTTCTTTACTTCTAAAATATAAATCTTTGATTTGGAAATATAGATTCACTTAAATATGAGAGGACTTCTTTTTAGATGAAATCAATCTTTGAATATTATGAAAAATCGTACAATTACTCCTAAAACATCATTAGTAATTAATCATGATTTGTATTCAAACTTTTTTGATATCATAAAAATTAATTCTAGGACTAACAATGGCTAAGGTAGCTAAGCTAAGATGATAGATATCGGCTTCAAAGGTTGGTGGCCTCAAGTCTACTTGGCTCAATTCTTTCGGTCAGCTTGGTAGTGCTGGTCAAGATGCTTTGAAGAGTTTCTAGATGCACGTGAGCCACCACATGAGTTGTAAGCTAAATTAATCTATAAACATATGGAATACATAAGTAATACTATATATAAACTATTAAAGAAATTAAACAAGCATGGTATAAAATAACAAACTTGCATAAGACTTATGTAAGTTTTCTTTTATACCAACTATGTTTTATAAATTATACATAGCGAAGCTTCCCTAGTTTTTAAATGATTAGAGTTTACTACATTTGGGAGTTGAATTCTACTACTCCTTTATAGCATATATTGGCAGATGTTCTGGTGTCCTTTATGTTCTATCTACTCGTCACCAGCATCTTAACTATCCACTTTGGCTTCTTCACTATGGCTGGTTCGTGGCTTTGCGGTGGTATTTACATTGGATGGTGCCTCAACTAGATTTGGTTAGTAGAGAGAGGGATTTCTATAACCAACTGTTGGGACATCATGATCTCTTATCTTCATATATCAATGGATCTATCTTTCTTATTTTTCTGGGCATTCATCATTTCATCTTGCTGCTAAGTTATTATTATTGGGGATAAAATAGTTCTTATCGAAGTCCAATCAGATGTCCGACCTTAGTATAGTGCTATTTGGAGTAATGACGGCTAAATTCGAACTTCAACCAAGTTATTTTTCTATTCCAAGCAAGTTCTGGAAGGTCGGCCTTCAGATCTTGCACACCAGACAACACTCTCAATGATAATCCTCTCAGTTTTCTTTCGATAATTATAGAACTTGTCAAAAATATACTGAACTTCGGTCAGATGAACTTGAACAGTGAGTGAAGTTGCCATTCGACTGGTCTCAATTTTTGGCTCAAAGTAGATAGCAAACCTTTAACAAATATCGAACTCTAGTACCATCCGATCTTGTCTAGTTGCCGACCTTGAAAGCAACTGAATTTCTCTACTTCATCTTATGAGCTACAGATCTTGATAGCTCTACATCAAGAACCTCGGATAGATAAACTTGAGTTAGTAAGAGGACCTCGCCGTTAGTATAAGTCCGACATTCAATCCAAAATAAGCAGTGGCTACTCCATAAGCAGCGAATCTCAGTACTCCATTCCAACATCAAGTCAACTATGAATATCCACCAAACTTCTTTAAGAGAGCCTAGCCGCAGTCCTTATTGAAGAACCTGCTATCCCTTTCTAGCCTTTAGTCTACTAAACCATAATGCCTATACCTGTTCTCGGCTGATCTTGAAGACGATCGAGCTTCTAAAAGCTATCAAATATAGCTCCATCAAGGTTCAAACTCAGAACCTAGTTATAAACCTGCCATCATCTCTGCAAAGTTGACCTTCGAAGCTTAGTTAATCCGACCTTCTGTTCCAACGACAGTCAGCATAAATGAAACACCATCAAACTCGAAAGCCTTTGACCTTTTATCCAAACTCTAGTAGCAAATGAGATCTAATCGTCAGTAAGTTGCGATAAATGATAGCCCACTCTGTATAACAAACTTTAAGTGGTCGAATAGTCTTCTGATATTTTGTTATGACTGTTACTGTCATTCTGTTATAGGCTTCATGTATATAAGAGATCTTCTGAATACATTGCTCTCAAAGCTCTTAAGCTTTCTTCTCCGTTCTAATTTTTCTTTGTACTCCATTTTTATTAGCTAGAAAGCTAACTTAGTCATCGAAGGATTTTATCGGAGCCACCCATCTTCGGTCCAAATTTCTTTTTATAGATCTCGTTGGTGAAATCATGTTCACCACCTCTAGCAAATTCCGACATCTCACAGTTTTTTACATCAACAACTAATACCTTACTTGGGATTCTCTTCACTAACTGTATATGAGTGGCCTTACAGATATTTATGGGTCCATTATTTTTGGCTTTGGATTTTCCTATTTGTTCGCTCACTTGACTTTAGTACTGTAGATATATTACCATATTTGTTGCCATTATCAAGGTTTGTCGGTGCCTGTACCTATCTGCCATATTTGTATTTTTGCTACTGATCAATAAAGCTTATGTTTCCACTCTTTTATCTCAAAAAAAAAAAAAAATATTTAGGACTTCTGCAAACTCTATTCAAAACTCGTGCAACCATACTCACATTGTGAGTTAGTGAGAAAGGGTTGGGGGACAATTTTGTTGTAACCTTCAAAAATTTATATCAATTTTATAATTTTTTTTAAAAAAATAACTATATTTTTTCTGTAAAATTTTTTCAAAAAAATTAATGAAAAATGAATACGCCACCATCTTTTTATTTAAAATTTTAGTAAAGTAGTGTTATAATAACTCTCCTCTCATCGTGCGGAATCGAAGACGTTCTATCCACCGAAAAACACAAAAAAGCCCCCTTCTATCTAAATGTGAAGTCTTATGGGCTTTGATGATCCGATTTCTTGTCCTTTCGAACAGACACAAAGGGCTTTTCTGAAATTTAGATCAATCCGCACACCATTTTGAATTCATGCGGCACTGGTTTGGGGCTTGGCGCTCGACGGCATCTTTCCAACGGACCAACCATGAACCCTCCTTTTCTCCCACGTCTATCCCACCCCGGTCTCCTGCCCAATAAATGTTGCCGCCAGGGGATGGGGGCTGTGGTGGTCTCGCCATCCGAGTCCCCTCCCTCGCGCTATAATTGTACCTGCCGTTCTCGACCAAGCCGCTAGGGCACGCTCCACCATCGCCGCTCTTTTGCTTTCCCTTTGCCATCTCCGCCCTCCCCTCTCCCCAGATCTCTCCTCACCCCTCCCCTCCCCATCAGCTCTTGCAATCGAGGTATAGATTTCTTCCTTCGAGATCCTCTCTCTTCTAGATTTCCTTTATCTGATAACGATTGATCGATTCCCCCTCTTTTTTTCGTTTCATTTTTCTCTCGTGTCGATTTCTTCATGTTCCTTTTCTCGATCCACTTTTCCTTATTGTTTAGATTTTGGTATTCTAGAATATATTGGATTCCTGTTCTTTTACCTCGGGGTCATTTTTTTTTAAAATAAAAAAGTGATTTTTCTGATCGCCTGGACACTTTGGTTTGATGAATATATTAACATATTCGCGGTTTTTTTAATTTATGCGGCATAGGCTATTGAAATTCAAAATTCATGTTTAATCTAACCATCTCGTAATTTTTTTTTTTAATTTTTTTCTTTTGGTGTTCGATGATACTTGCGTCGCTAAGCATTTATTTATGTGGAAAAGGTGAAACTAGTTTTGATGGTTTACAGGCCTGTCCCAGGTCAACAAATGAATAGATATATGCACATTTGCATATGTATGTACACACATACATGCATATATGTGTGTGTCCGATTATTGATCTAGAGTCTTGCAATTTTCATTTGCGAAAATTTACGTTGTTGATGATTTGGAGTTGTTGATTCATACTGTTAGATTGGTCTTCCTTGTCAACCTAGCTGCCCTGATGAGTTTAATTAGATAATAATATAGGGAAAAGGATATTGTGGAACTATTTTATATTTTTCTCTGGTTTAGTGATAGTATCTGACTTGAGACAATATTTTTTAAAATTAGACATGTGTAGGCTACGGCTATTTGAAAAACTAGTTAAAAGATCAAACTTTTGACTATGGTACTTGGATTGGTTTTCTCTTACTTGGATGTGACATGAGAAGGGTACATTAATTTGTTAGCAGTTCCTAGATGGACTTGGTTACAATGGTGAGGACATTGATGGTGTTGAGATCAGATTATTCTCTAAAATTAAATACTTTACCCTTGAATTGTCCATATCGCAAAATTCGTTCTAGTTTGACACTTAACAATGTTTTATATAGTATGTAGAAAATGGTGATTGAGCTTGGAGTATGATAGTTCATGTGACAATTTCTTTTGTCCTTTTAGTTTTGTAAGCCTTCTATTTTTTTTTTAAAATAATCTTTACATATTTTATATCGATAGCCTTGCTTTGGAATTTTCTCACAATTATTCATGATATTTATTTGTGAGGCCCCAAAAACAGCATCTTATCCCAACCTTTGGCCAGAGGCCTAGATTCTAGGTCATACTCTTTTTCTTCCCCTCCAATAATGGAACTTCGAGTGAAGGGTAAGGAGATAAAGCTCCAGAAAGTAAATATGCCTTCTCATGAGAGCAAAATGTTGATCTCCATTTTGTTTCTCTATGAGATTCATGTGGCATATATTGTTCTCTTGGCATACATTTGGCTTTTGTTAGTACTCAAAGTTGATGAAAGTACAATGATATGATCTTGTCTCTCATTTGCCAATTCAAGTAGCATTACTACCAATGTAATGGAAAAATTAGAAAATCTTTCCAGTTAATCTCAGAATAAATATTGTTTACTCCAGGGGTTTCAGAGGCAAAATTATCCTGACATATTTATTGTTTCCTTTTTAGGAACATGCATGGTGGAGTCTTAGCTTATTGTTCCTAAAAATATACAGATAATAATTCTATCCTCAAAATCTCCCGTCAAGAAGGCTTTAATTTCCTAGCCCTTGGCAACTACATGATTGGTGTGTTTGATGTAAACAGAGTTTTTAATTCATTTTATGCTTAGTAAATTTCTGCTAGATTATTGGCTATAATTGGACACACAATTTATTTATGTTTTAAGATTATATGTTGTATTACGTCCATCTATCTTTATCTTTTATTATATTATACAAAGTCTTGCATTTTCAAGCATCTTCTATAGTCATGCATGAGTTATGCTGAATTTGGTAGAATTACATAGAAATTCAGATGTAACACTGTTTCTAAAACTTTTAAGATCATCTGTTACATGTGCTGAGCTTGTCCTTAAAATTAGTGCTAAATCAAGTCCTTATGAACAAGTTGCACCCACTAATCCCAAATCAGATTATTAACTGTGTAGCAGATAGACTTCATGTATGAAATGGTTAGAGAATCATTGTTGATAAAGATCTCTGACCCTTTTGTTTTTCAGAATCTTCAGGTGACACAATGTCGACTCTTACATTCCCTACTGCGTGCATGGCCAAAAGCAGCATCATATGCCAGGGCCCTGCCATGCTGATGAAGAGCCCTTTGTCGCTGAGCTCCATAAAGAGCATCTCGAAAGCTTCGAGTCTGAAAGTATCTAACTGCTTCAGGGCATCTGCCATGGCTGTTTACAAGGTGAAGCTCATTGGGCCAGAGGGGCAGGAGCACGAATTTGAAGCTCCAGATGACACTTACATTCTGGATGCAGCTGAGACCGCAGGAGTGGAGCTGCCTTACTCATGCAGGGCTGGGGCATGCTCCACTTGTGCTGGACGCCTGGAATCCGGTAAAGTTGACCAGTCGGATGGATCCTTCCTCGATGATGCACAGATGGAAAAGGGGTATGTCCTGACATGTGTCTCCTACCCAAGGTCAGACTGTGTTATTCACACTCACAAGGAAAATGAGCTTTATTAATTGCTACAGATATGCTTGGGGTAATGTTTGAAATGTATCAGGACCGACATGTTTCTGGATTAGGATTTCATGGTCTAGAAGCTTCTGTTGTTGCTGAAAAAGGTTCTTGGTCTTTCTTAGTCGGAGCTGTAGTGCTGCTAGCTGTTCAGAATTTTATATTCAATATCAAACATTTTCTCAAACTGATTTAAATGTCGTTACTGTGGAGCATGTCAAGTATATGATAACACCCAAGTAAATAGGGTCCAAGTATTGTCCATGGCTGTGTGGCATCTATGTCTTAGAAATTTGTCAATCTTATCAGCAGAGCAAAGACAAATAAATAATTATGGTTTGCTGATGTTTTCTAATTTTTTGTTCCTAAACTAAATCAGGGCATGCAGAAATTCAAGATAGAGGTCATGGCTTGTAGCCTTAAAACTCTTAATTAGGTTGGGGTTGCTTGTGGCCTTAATCAAGTTGGGTGACCATTCTTTTCCATAAATGTCCTTTGCATGTACACATGATCTTTCTTATGTTTCTGCCCATGAATTGTCAGATTTATTTTTTTGTGTCTGTTTCTCTTAATGGTATTGTAATGGAGGAGAAAACTCTTCCATCTTGTATGGCTTTTCAGAGCTGGTTTAAAATTCTGGCAGATCAATTGAGGTCTCGCCTTATATGGTTTATACCGACAACTTCATCAAGTTTCTGAGAGCTTCCAAAAGAGACTGGAAATATGGTAAATAATCCTCCATTTTTTTTCTTGAAGCTTCCACTCAATTGATTTAAACTTCCTTTTGTATGTCAAATTGATTTTAATTTTCATCCTATGGATGTGTCATTCATTTGGTATTATATGATACTCCTTATTGAATATATTGCTCTCGTTCAAACATGCGGTGATAGCAAGTCTCAAATCTTAGCTTTTTAGACAGGTTACTTTTGGAGAGTTCAGGGCTCATTTGGTATAGCTTTTTATTTTTTGTTTTTGTTTTGAAAAATCCAGAAGATTAAACTAGATTAAACTCATGTATGATCCAACCTTTTATTTTCTAAATTTTCTATAAAACCTTTAGAGCTTTTGAAAAATGTAAAGATATATTGCTTGCAAAATAAAATGAAAATAGAAGCAAGGATTAGAAGAAGTATCATTCGAATGCTAATTTCCAACATCAACGTCCGTGTGGTATTTCACTTCCAGGGAGATATAAACACAACACAACAATGCCGAACAGGCTGCTAGGTATCAGTGGTCAGATATGAAAGTAACTCCAATCTTATTTCAACTTCGGAAGAAACATGATTTGTTTGATGTATGCAATGGAATAAAAGATATTCTCTAGTCCTAAGCTTAGATAAGGTATTAACTGGGGCAACCACCTTAGTGTTTTGAGAGAAATAATGCGAGAAGGTGAAGTACTAGGAATGTACCCAAGAATGAAAGTTTGTTATCTATCAGCTACGCTATTTCCTTCTAATGGGCGTTGGCGCGGGCGAGTTTTTTTCCATCTCCTCGCGGCCGCACGCCCCCCGCGCTAGCATGGTTGTTTATTAGCTTAGCCTAACAAACCAAGTTCAAGTCCGGGTGATACCCTGCTTTTGGAATAATATTTACTATTTATGCAATACCAAAAATTAAAGTATATTAACTATTAAACTGGAATAGTAGTTAATGATAACAAATAACTATATTTGTTGATTTAATCATCAATCTCAAAACAATAAAAAAAATCCATCATAAATATTTTAGCTATAAATTCTTTCATTTATGTAAAATAATGAAAAATAATTCCTTCTCTGGAATAAATAAGGAAAATGTAATTCAATATCTATATCTTTTCATTATATGATTGTTACTAAAAAAAATTACAGGGATATCTCAACTTTAGCTTAGCTTTACTTACATTCTCTCTGCTTTAAAAAGTATCAAAATAGCTCTTAAAATTTTTAAAATATTTCAAAATAATTTAATCTTTATTAATAAAATTATATTATGTAAATATCATATTATACTATTATTTTATAAAATTATCAAACGATGCTTAGCATCAATTATTAATACTCTCCAACCTCTACCTCCAAAACTATCTTGACTACATCTTTCTCCTCCCCCTCTCTCGCCCTCATCGATATCCCTCTTCTTTCTTTGTCACGTCTTCTTCGCCTCCTCTTCTTGCCCCTGTAATCTCACTCTCTTTATGGCCTCTCTTGCCTTCTTTTTATGAAGCTCCTTGATGAACTACGGCCCCTCCCCCTCCCCGTCCCCATCGACCTCACCTCACCCTCTCCAACCTCTTTTATGGCCTCTCCTCTACAACACTCATTCGCTCCCTCTCCCTCTCCATTTTTCTCATCTCCACTCATGCCATCTTGCACCTCTACCTGGCATTTGTCCAAATCCCCTCTCTCCATTGCCTCCTCTCCATCCTCTAGTCCTTCCACGACCTCTCCTCTCTCCCCAACCTCTATGACTCCATTGTCTTATCCCCCATCTGCCTCCTGCTCCTTCTTTCCTTCTTTGCCTCTAACACCGACCTCCATTCCTCTATTATACTTTTCCGTCTATCCTCCTCTAGGCCATCGCTGATCATTGCCGCATTCTTTGGGATATTTGCAATCTTGCCTCAAGCATTACCTACCCCAGCTCCCACTTCTACAACAACCATCTCACCTTCTTCAACATCTTCTACGACCCCATCCTCCCCCTCTATGGTGGCTTCTTTTACCTTCGTCCATTTCTTGCTGGCGACCTCTTCTTCACCCTCTTTCTCATCCTCTTTTCCTTCTCGAGAATTTAGTATACTTTTAAAAAATCAATGTTGTTTTTCTTTGCATTCATCCATTAAAATTTGAGGATTTGTCATGTCATTGAGATAATCTTTTCACTTACAAACTTAACTTGAAATTAAGTTAACAAATATTTTAATTTAGTTCTAAGATATTTCTTATTAGTGATGCCAAACTTCTCTTCTTTCCGCATCCTCTTCATCCCTATCTCTCCCATCCTTCAGAGAAAACAGAGCATATGGAGTAAAAAAAAAGAGATAAAATAGAGAGGGAGAGAGGAGACTAAAAGGATTGGAGAGACAAAGGGAGGGATGACATCGAGAGGGAGGAATTTGCTCCTATACCTCTTTCTTGTTTAATCAAAACTCTTTTTCCATTTCTCATAAAAAAAAAAAAGAATCTAGTCTAGCTCTAGATTTCTTTAAGAGGCATGAGGTTTTAGACTTCCTTGTTGCAGCGTGAAAACTTTGGGACCCCTTCTTTTTGGTAAAGAACTTGATGGATGATCTCCATGATAGCTTCCTATAAAATATTTTTTTGCATGAAAAAAGAGAGATGGTCAGACCCGATCAGATGGTGGGATTGTTGGCGCTTATTAGAAATTCATCGAAAAATGAAGGACAGAAGCAAGAGAGCCGAATGGAATATCTCTTGAAATTGGGAGATGGTAATAAAAATTATTTTAAACCATCATATGAATGACGAGTATTTTAATCCAATAAATGGCAATCTAATGCCATTTGTTGATAAAGGAAGAGAATGACCATTTTAAAATATTTCAAAAATTTGAAGAATCGGTTTAAGATTCTTTAAAATAGAGAGGATGTAAGTGAAATTGAAAGAGGTATCTCTATAATTTTTTTCTAAAATTAAAAGTAATAGCTATTAAAATTTAGTTATTGTATTACCACATATTGAGAGGCCTCTTGAACCATTACAATAACTGCTAAAACAATGGCGTTAAATGGATGCATATAATTTCATTGGCCTTTTAGTAAATTCAATAAATATATATTTTATTTTACTTTTTTTTCTTTTTTTTTTTTATCATAGTTAAAGAGCAAGTATAGACGTGTATTTTATAACCTCACTTACTCTTTATGGATAGCTTGTATGGTATATATTCAAGCTACCATGAACAAACATAATTCATGGTTTCCTAATCCAATAACATAACATTTTATAATTATGACAAACACACATGCAACTGCGGGATGTGCGCTTCTATTGTTTTTTTGTCTTGAGGAAAAGAATCGCTGAGTGGGATATACTTATAAGGGTTTGGAATGGTTATAGGTTACTTCACGGAACTTCTCTATGTTGTACAAAATTTGGTTTTGATACAAGAACTAATGAACAAATGGGGAGTCATGTTATGCATGCATTTCAATTTCAATATGAATTTTTTTTAGGGATAATTTCGTTATGAATTTTAAGAATAGTGATAAAATAGCTTTATCATTACTTTAATTTTATTGATATTTTTCAATTGTGTCAAATAAGCTGCTATAAATATTTTGTTTACAAGCAAAAACATTGGATGCAAGAAAGATTAACTAAAAATGATTATATTCATGAAGGTACAGTTTACAAGTTTACACACTAGTTTCCAATAATGCATAAAAATACGTTTTGAAATAAATCACGATTACTCTCGTTCGCTTTTGCACACTTACTAGGTTTTATAAATTATGTAGATTAATTTGTTCATCAATTAAAGATGCATCAATAAATTTATTAGCAAAAATTATTATTTTATATCTGAATAAAATAGGTTATTATTCTTTTTGGTTTCCTCGACAAAGTTCACAACTGAAATCTTTTGGGTGACCCTCGCTAATAAATTCTCGTACGGTATTCTTCCCCAAGCAATCTTTCACCAGTAAAATCTGACCTAGGGGCTGCCACAAGATTCCAAACCATTTGAAACTATAAGAGGTTGCGGGTTCTTGATGATGCAGTATATTTTTGTACGCATCTCGAGCTCTCAATCTTGAAGAACCAGTTTTCGCAACAAACCTATTTCCACACTGATGCTTACGGATTGGAAAAGAGCTTATCTTCTGGGCCATATCCGGGGATGGGTGGAACGACTCAGTTGGCTACAGAAAAGTGATCTAACTGATGTCTAACCCTAAAAGTTCGATCGAATTAGAGTTAGTCAATTTAACTGGTATCTAAAAAAATGGTTCAGAAATGATTGAGTCCGAAGAAAGATGGTTACTTAATTGATTCCATTAGCTTACCTAATTAAGCATAATTGATGTCTAAGACAAGCAACAGAGAAACTCCACCAATCTTACATTTACCTGGCCAGTTGATTGGCTGATCCTATACTTGAAGGATTTGAAGATGATCTTGACAGTTAGAAGCTGTCTAGATCTAGGATAACCCTTAGATAGGATTGATTGACCAACTTGATTACTAACTAACATCAAACATAATTAAACTTAATTCTTTTCTCTCTTCTTAGTTCTAGGATTTCTTAGGACCTCTTCTTTCTTTCTTCTCCATTCTCCTCTAAAAATAAAATAAAAATTAAATTAAATTAAACTAACTAAAAAATTATTAAAAATAATAATTAAATTAAATTAAAAATAATAATTTAAAAAATAAAATAATTAAAAAAATTTAAAAAAATATTTAAAAATAATAAAATAATAAAATAATAAAAAATATTTTAAAAATAATTAAAAAAAATTTTAAAAAAATTTGAACCATATGTTAGGATTGCACTAGTACATACACGGTAGAAAATTGCTTTACCTGATCTAGTTGAACCCAACCAAAAAATTAAAAGGCCGAATCGTATTAAACCCAATAACCAAATGGCTGAAAATTTTAGAGAACCACTTAGATAGATGAAAGAATACTTTATTTATTCTATCTATAATCCATTGACTTATATCTAATTATCTGAAATTTATGCTATCCACTATGAGATCAAGTCGACCACAATTCAGATACTCCCATCTTTCTGTGGGAGCACCAACGAAGATCCTTATAAGCATCTGGATGAGTTTTTAGAAATATGCTCTACGGTGAGGATTCAAAATTTAACTGAGGATGCCCTTAGACTTATTTTATTTTTTCTATCATTAAAAGACAAAGCCAAATACTGGCTTGGCATAATAGGGAGGCCAATTAAAACTTGGGCTGAATTGCAAAGTGAATTTCTTAAAAAATTTTATCCCATAGGTCGAACCAACATTATAAGGTGAGCTATCATTGAATTTGCTCAGCTTCTAGAAAAATAAATTCACAAGTCATGGGAGAGACTTAAGAAACTTATTAAAAAATATCCACATCATGGTCTATCTAAGTGGCAGATAGTTCAAGTTTTTATGAGAATTTAGGAGACCAATATAGACAATTGGTAGATGCATCCTGTGGATGTGCATTCATAAACAAGAGTAAGGATGAAGCCTATACTTTGTTTGAAGAGTGAAAACTCAATTAACCATGCTTCGTTATCTTTCTACTAAACCTGGGTAGGGATCCATGAATTTAAATATCTAGAATCTAGTCCCAAGGCTGATTCAAATTTGATAAATAAAGCAGACCTTCTTATTCAAAAATTAGATCAAGTCCTAATCCTAAGTCAATAATCTCCTGCATAATTCATATCGCCTTCTAATTATCAAGAGATTTATTCAATCTGTACTAGTCCAACCCATCATATGAGTAAATGTCCTATGGCTGCACAATTTTCACCTTTTATCCAAGAATAAGTCCAAGCTGCTCGAGACTACTTCAAGTCGGTTAATGATCCATTTTCAAATTCATATCTTTGGTTGGAGCAACCACCATAATTTTTTTTGCATACCTCAACAGACTCAGGCTCAGACCCAAATTTTACCTATCCAAAACTATCAGAATAGACTCCAATATCAAAATTATACCTATAATAATGGTCAGCCTAATCAATCCACTCAGTCATTGCATTATAATCAGCCATCATATCCACCTTCTTAATAGACCAATCTAGCTGATGATAGATTTAACCAACTTTAACAATTAATTTTGACTCAACAATAATCTATCGCCAGACTAGAAGCATAAATAGAATAATTAGCTGAGTTTAATATGAGGAGAGAACTAGATCGATTGTCGAGCCAATCGATTCATATAAACAATCCATCCATTATCCCCCAACCATCTAGATTCAATTATCAATCTAATATCCCACTTAAGAATCTCCAATTAGCGAATGTCAAAGTAATTTTTGAACTTAAAAGCTATAGAATTCTTATGGACCCATACCAAGATCAGGTGAGAGAAGCTAGTACTGATGCTAGCCAAGATGAAAATATTAAAGAAGAAGTTAGTACTGAGACTAACCACATAGAAGAACCTAAGTCCAAAATTAGTAATGATGCTGGTTTCAGTTTAAATAAGATAGACATAGGAAAGAAGAAAGCAGATGATTTACTTGAGACCTATAAACCAAAAGTCATATTTTTTTCAATCCTAGAAGCTGGTTCTTCTAACAAAAATCAAGAGGCATGCAATAAAAAGCCAATGAAGTTATTTAAACAAGATCATATTAATTTACCTCCAGAATTAAATCCATCTTTAATCATCCTTCCAATATCCGAGAATTCATTATCTTCGATTGAGGTGAAGCTTTGGTATAGGCTAGAGCCAGACTTTGGTTAACGACTGCTTCGAGATAACTGGTGCCGAAAGGAAGAGCTGGACTTCTACACCATCTTTCTGCCAATATCAATCCAAGATCAGAGATCAATCTATTTTAATTTTTAATTTTTTTCTCTTTTTAAATTTCATGTATTTAAATTACGCGCTTGTATTTCATGCGTCATGCTTCCACACAACCATCTGTGCTTCCATTTAAGTAATGGATATTTATTTTTTAAAAATAACAACACTAGATCAAGAGCATGCATGGCAACATAAATTCTCCCTGTTGATATTCGCGGCACATGAGATTATTAAAGAGAGTTCCAAAAAGAAAAATAAAATTTTAGTCATTTATATTTTCACATTAGATAGACCTCCTGAAGAGAACCCAACCCTTCTATTTACTACACGTATTAACAAGTTGAGCTGGACACCTTATATATGGCAGCACTGCAACACTAGGAGAGATATTGGTATGCTTGCAACCATGCAGACGTGGCCATTCCCTTTGTCCATTGATAGCTACGCATGATGGACATGGAGTTGTAAATGGGGAGGCGCAGGCGTTAGAAGCATGTGTGAGATGTAGGTAGGCGGTCTCGAAATTCAGAAGTACATATGTACAGTTTGGAACCCTGACCACCAAAACCATCAATAGGCAAGTATTTCACAGATGTCCAGAAGAAAAGAAGCACCCTCTGCTGCTCAGCAGGCATATAACCTCGACAATCTGTGGAAAAAAAATCCCAATGATTGGTAGCTGTAACTTCAGTGGGCACCGTGCTGGTTCAAAATTCTCTAGCACCATCAATCTCATCATTAGTGAAATTAATAGGGTGTATTTGATTTACGATCAAAATCATAATTGAAATTCATTGAAAAGTAAATTGAAATGGCCGTATCTCCTAGCGTATTTGGTTCGTTATCGAAACTAAAATAGAATTTGAATCTTAAAAAAGAGTATAAATTAGATTTTGAGAGATTGAGGCATTTTTCTTTTTTCCTTAGAATCGAAATTGTTGGTGTAGAAAATAATTGGATGCCAAAATTCGCTGAAGCTGGAGACGATGAGGTCGCCGACGAGATCGGTAAGATGAAGTCTAGACCAAAGGTGGTGGCTCCGACAGGATGCTCTGATGGTCAAATTAGTTTCTTGGCCAACAAGGAATGGAGTACTCAAGAGAATTAAGGCATAGATGAGAGCTTAGAGAGAAAGATGTATCTGAAGGATCTTTTATATAGGTGAAACTCGTAATAAAATAATAGTGAGAGCTATAATAGAACGTCAGTAAACCGTTCAAGCTTGTTAGGGATAAAATAGCTCTTACCCAAGTCCAATAGGATGTCCAATCTTGGTATGACTTTGCCTAGAGTCGTGACGGCTACGATCGAATTCCAACCAAACTGTTCTCCTACTCCAACCTAATTTGAGGAGGCCGACCTTCAGTTTGAAGGAAAAATTAGATTTTTTTCTACTGCAGGATGCATTGGATCGGATCAGATTTGCAGCAGAATAATTTTAAAAAATTTTTATGATCCGATCAGATTTGATTAGATTGATGTAAAATTTATAAACAAAAAAAAAATAAAATAGTGATAACAATTATCATCTGATCGGATAAATCATTTATCCATTGTGATGATCTGATGGTTGATCCGAGGTTCTGATTGAGCCATGACGCCCGAGGTTCTGATTGAGCCGTGCACACATCCGGCCTCTACCAGTATCCACTCGGATCAGATCTAGAAGTCTCCTCCTTCTGAATTTGATCTCCAAAAATCAGATCTGGAATCAATTATGAATGCCTTCGAATCGATCTTTGACGGCAACACCTTCGTCTCTCAATGTGGGAACTAGTCGCACAGTCTTTGCAGGATCAGGAACCAACTTTTGATCTCTGAGTATTGCCCAACTCCTTGGGCGTGGAGAAGAGGAAGAGATCTGAAAGAGGGGTGTGGAGATAAAGATTTTGATAGAACTTCACCATAGAGAAATTGCTATGCACAATAGCTTGCGCAGGGCCTTATTTATAGACCTAGTATAGAGTCCCTTCGCATATAACTTTGAACAGGTCAAAGTTCAACATGCAGAAGGACTCTTCCATGATCTCCACGCCCCACACTCCCTTTTTCAGATTTTTGTCATACAAAAATAAAGAAAAATGGCATGGAACAACTTGGGATAAGAGAAAGTTGGTGCAGATAATATCTCTCCTAGAAGTTTGAACAATTCAAACTTCTTTGACCCATTCAAACACTTTGAATGAATAAACCCCAACTTTTTCTATCTTTATCCACTTGGGGCGCACTCCATAAGGGGATGTGTGCCCTCTCTTCCTCACATAAATCCATATGGACGTGCTCCCTCAGATAAATTCTAGAGGGTGCATGCCATATCTCTTCTTTCTTGCAACTGGATCAACATTTGATCCTTGTACTTTCTCATCTTATGGGATTTAAGACAAAATCTTTTCAAGTCTCATCCAATGAATTTATGTCAAGTCCTAATCAAATTAGAACAAGCCTTGATCAGACCAGGACTCGGTCCAGTCAGCTCAAAAAAAATTCATCTAGAATTTTTGGGAGAGGCTTGTCTAGATTTCATCTTATGATTTTAGGACAAGCTCTAATTTGGCAAAGACAACCCTTGTCTTGTTCTCATCTTATGGGATTTAGGACAAACCTTGATTAGACTAGGACAAGATCCAGTTAGATCAAGACAAATCCCTACAGAGTTTCTGAATAAGCCTTGTCCATATAGTTCCAAAAATTAGTAGGTCTTGTCCTGTTTCCATTCGATGGATTAGGATAAGCCTAGATTAGGTTAGGACAAGATTTTTCTAACCTGGATAAGTTTCAGTCAGACTAGGACAAACCCATACAAGACTCTTGAGTGAGCCAAATCCAAATTTGGCTCAGTCGAGATGATCCAGAAAGACTATAGAAGAAGAATGTTAGGTTCAATCGAGTGCTGGCATGATTTTCTTGAACCTAATTGGATCTAATCCAAATCAATCGAACTGGATTAGCTCAATTGATGACATTCAGATCCAAACCCTTGCTTGTGTGATCCAATTAGGTTCAGTTCTGTATGGTAATGGGACATATCATGATCTCCATCAATGACATCATCAAAACATCTTTCGATGGATCAGAACTCTTTCGATTCACCCAATTAGAATCATTGATCATCAAGATAATTCTAATTGATCATAAAATTTATTAGTGACACCTAACAGTATATAGTGGCAACCCATCAGAATCGAATAGCAAATCTCTTGGTGTAGCTACCTGTATGATTGGATTCTTCTATCATGAGCTCAGATGAGATTAGGGTTAAGGTAAACTCGTCAAACCCAACACCCGTCATATGAATGAATCATTTGATTCGAGTTCGATGTGAAATCCTAATAGAAACTCCTTTCTATTATTTCACACTACCATGGCCATGGGTTTTAGGACTCGATCTTATGTTCATTATAGGACTACTCCTCTACTGAGGTTGATAGATCCCATCTTGGTGCGATCCAATTTCTACAATGAACATGCTATAGCCAACATACACCTCAGGATTTTGAATGCCTAGAAGATCGAGTTATGGTGTAATCAAACTATAACACCCTCAAGATGAACTATCAATGCACCTTAGATCAAAGAACCTGACACACGTTACAGCATCGAGCTAGTTATCGACGAGAAGGTAGACTCCCTTATGACTGCTCAAGGTGGTCACGCTCAGTGCCCTTATTCTCTAACGAGTATCTGTACTCTCGCTTTGGTGTTTTCACACCATAGACTCAAGACTTATCTACTCTAAGAAAGCAATCATACATCGATCTTCTGGATCAATCATCATCCTCATGATGATCCTACGATTGGAAGTAATTTATGAGTTAATTATGATAACACATACCTTAAATTCTCAACTCTTAAGAATATGTATTATCATACCTATTAACTTAATGGATGTATCACAGACACTTTATACACAATGTGATAGAATAAATAATTTTTTAATTAATTTTAAATTAAAATTATGAAAATGCTTCTAGAAAGTATTTAACAAGTGTCAGCCAATCTAACTTTTAGGATATACTAAAGAAAAAAATCTATTTTTTGGGTCAAGTTCGTTCAGATCTGATTGGATTAGGAGAGATATTTCAAATTTTTTTTTCTAAGATCCTAATCAGATCTGAGACTCCTCAGATCTAATCTTATTAATCTGATAATAAAAATTAAAAAAAATAAAATTAAATCTAATTTAATTATACCTTTATTTTGGATAATTCAATTATCCTGTGATGATTCTAATGCTTGCCAAGGTTCTGGATGTAGCCATAGAAGTGCCTGACCTCTACCAATATCCACTCATGCAGGATCTGAAAATCTTTTTCTTCTCAATCAATCCTTCAAAAATCAGATCTGGATCTGATCTTGAAGATTTTCAAAATGGCTTTTGAAGAATAGTCGTTGTTTCTTGCAATAGTGCTGCCTTCTTTTTTCTGGCGCCTTTCACTTGCTAGGATTGCACCTTTTTCATGCCCAAAGTCTCTTGGGCATGGAGAGGAGAGAGAGGACTAGAGTATGGCATGGAGAAGGAGAGAGAGGGCCTATGTGGCATGGGCTAAAGTCAGAAGAACTAAATTCTAGGTGCAGACAGGGTTTATATAGATCCTGCTGTGCCATGCAGTGCCACATCATCCCGACCAATCATGATTCTTTGTGCAATCTGATCTAAATCTAATTGATGGGATGACATCATCTGATCCAATTAGATTAGAGTCTCTCAAAACTCTCCTTAGGTGGCGCCAAGACTGGATCAAATAAGTCTTCTTGGCGCCATCTAATTTGATTTTCTGAAGCAACTGGAGTCCCATCTATATGGAACTCCATCTTCTATCCTCATGGGGTGCATGCCTCCCTAGGCATGCGCCCCTTGCCTATCTACTTTTTAGTAGGAGGATAAGTCCCCAGGTTCTCTCCTATAGGTGCATGACACATAGGCAGATGTCTAAGTATCCAGGGTCAACGTTTGACCAATGTTCGAAGACAAGATTTAACAAGTGATGAAAAATGGTAGGTGTTGTCTCAAATTTATTTCATAAATTAAGATAATTCTTTTTTGACCTGTGCAAGCTCCGGTCAGACTAAGTAAAGATTTTTGAGTGAGCCCAAACACATTTTGCTCAGTCGAGATAAGCTTTAATGATTGTTAAAGGAGAATATTAGGCTCAATCATGTGCTAGCATGATTTTCTTGAACCTAATTGAATCTTATTCAAATCAATTGAACTGGATTAATCCAATTGATAATATCTAGATCCAAATCTTTATTTGTGTAATCCAGTTAGATTTAGTCTAGTATGGTAATGAGATATGTCGTGATCTCTATCATCGACATCATCGAAACACCTTCCGATGGATCAGAATTTTTCTGATTCAGACAACTAGTATGATCGATCATCCAAATCATTCTAATTGCACCCAAAATTCACCAATGATACCGAGCAGCATATGGTGGCAACTCATCAGAACTAAAAATGAATCTCTCAATGTAGTTATCTATGTGATTAATTTTCTCTATCTTGAGCCTCGATTGAATTAGGATTAAGATGATCTCGTCAAATCCTAATTTTTATCATATGAATTAATCATTCGATTCAAGTTCAATGTGAAAACCCTAATAGAAACTCTTTCTATTATTTCACTCTACCATGGTCATGGGCTTATGGACTTGATTCTCATGATCATCATAGGGCTACTCCTCATCTACCGAGGTAGATAGATCCCTTATTAGTGAAATCCAATTTCTATAATGAACATGCTGTAGCCAACATACACCTCAGGATTCTAAATGGCTAGGAGATCAAGTTATGGTGTAGTCAAACTATAACATCCTCAAGGTGAACTATCGATGCACCTCAAATTAAAGAACTAGACACACTACTGCAGCTTCGAGCCAGTCATCGACGAGAAGGTAGACTTCCTCATGACTGCTCGAGGTGGTCACGCTCAGTGCCCTCATTCTCTAACGAGTACTTGTATTTTCACTTTAGTGTCTCTATACCGTAGACTCAAGACTCATCTATCTAAAAAAAGTGATCATACACCAACCTTCTGGATCAATTATAATTTTATCGTTAAATTATTATAAGTATCAGCTAATCTGGCTTTTAGGGCACATATATCTAATAAACTCCCACTTAACCTAAAGCCAATTAGCTACAAATCTAAGTCCCATTATTTCAAGGTGGGTTTTGATCTTCTGCTAGCCCAATGGCTTTGTAAGTGGGTCTGCCACATTATTTATGAAGTCGACTCTCTTGATCTCGACGTAACCTTTCTTAAGATAATCGTGCATAAGGTGGTATTGCCGCTCGATGTGCTTGAATTTCTAGTGAGACCTCGGTTCCTTAGCAAGAGCTATAGTGCTACTAGTGGTTCCACACTTCTTGGTTAAGAGGACAACCAACCTATATGGCATACAGCGATCTATGCTCGATAGATGTTGTCATCTTATTTAACAGCCTATCATTTGGTCGTGAACTGATTTAAGGACTAATCTATAAATTCTCTCTTTATCAAAACTAAATAATCTTAAGGACTTCATCACAAAAATATAGTTTGTTAGAAGATGAAGACTTCTGAAGAAAAATATGCCAAAGTATTTTATTTATCAATGATCAATTACATATACAAAGTAGCTCAACCATTAACAGGCTAACGATTGACTTTTGGGACACAATTCCCAACACTTTCATGCTGAAAAATTTTTACTTTAGTCAATTGATTTTCTCTTCAACTTTGGTCTTGAAGTACCCTCCTTCAACCTTGTTTTGGATGTATTTCATACTTCAAAAGCTTCCAAATTCTCCTTATCAATTCTTAAATGCACTTTTTGAGATTTTTCTCTTGATACTCTTAAATTCATTCTAAAATAAGATCTTAGTGAATTCATTAGTCTGAATATATACTCAAACATTTTGTTCCTCATCAAAATCAATTCTTGGAGTCAATAATCATTCACTATATACTCAAACATTTTGTTTCTCATCAAAATCAATTCTTGGAGTCAATAATCATTCTCTATTTGATGATGACAAAACTTTTGAGTATATGAGTAAAAGACGTATAACATAAGTACATCAAAATTAGTTCCAAAAGATGAATAAGAATGTGAACTTTTCATAGAATTAAGCTTTACTCCCCCTTAGTTTATGCTTATATCTTTGGTAAAACTCTTCAAAATAAATAGTTCCATTGAATTATTTCACTAAATTGCATGCTACATACCCATAAAGTTTATAACACTTATAACACTTTCTTCCTTTTGTATTTATGTTATAATTATGTCAAAATTCATTTGTATTCAATGCTCATAAGTAATGCATTTGTATTTCATCAATAATTCAAGAATTTCATGCTTATGAGCAATGCATTTGTGTTTCATCGATAATTCAAGAATTTGCTTATATATACATTCAATGCTCATATATGTATATTATACATTCAATGCCTATATACATCTCACTCCCTCTATTTGTCGTCAGTCAAAGCAATAATGTACTTAGGATCAAATAATTTGAGCACAAGAAGATTTAAAATTAAGTGATTGTATTGAATTGCATTTACAAAATGAATGTGTTAGATCAATGTAGATCATAACACACCAACATACAATGATTTCTCAGTTCATCAAGACAAAGATAAGCACTATCCTAGAAAGCAACTGGTACAAGGATAAATTCAAACACATAATCCTAATATGTCAAGTGACAATGTGTGAGTCTTCTACAATACTACTCATCATCGGGAGGTATCTCTAGTGTCTCGGATGATGAGGCTCGAGAGGATGATGGTCTAGCCCTCCAGCTCCTGGTCTTGGTTGATGGATCAGCTATATGTGATGGAGCAATCGCCACATCAGCACAAGTGCAGATCCTAAGTGGTGGTTTATTCTCATTAGTAGGCAACTGGGTGGATTGAATAGGAGACTGAGATTGTGTAGGAGGCTGAGTAGGTAGAGGACGAGGCATGGCAGCTTTGGCGGCTGCATCTACTGCTGCTACTGGCACTACACCAGGAGCAATTTTCTTAATTTTTTCAATCAGACTCTCCATGGCTTCAAGTACAGAAATAATCCCTTGCTACAGTGCCTGACCAAGCCCACTAATGGCTGTAATTGAAAAAAAATCATATTTTCTGGATCAGGTTCGTTCAGATCTAATTTGATCAAGAGGGATATTTCAAAAATTTTACTCTTAGATCAAAATCAGATCTAAAACTCTTTAGACTTGATTTTATCGATCTAATAAAATTAAATTAAATTAAATTAAATTAAATCTAATTTAATTATACCTTGTTATGGATAATTTTATTATCCTGTGATGATCCTGATGTTTGTCAGAGGTTCTGGATGTACCCTTGCAAGCACCTGGCCTCTACCAGTATCCACTTGGGCAAGATCTGAAGAGCTTCTTCTTCTCAATCTATGCTCCAAAAATCAAATCTGGATCAGATCTTAAAGGTCTTCAAAATACCTTTTGAGGATCAACTATTGTCTCTTGCAGCAGTGCTGCCTTCTTCCTTTCCTGTCATTTTTCTCTTGCTTGGATCGCACCAAATTGGAGCCCAATGCCTCTTGGAAGTGGAGAGGAGAGAGAGGATTAGAGGGTGGCATGGAGAAGGAGGGAGAGGGGCTATGTGGCATGGGCAATGGAAAGAAAACTCTAAATCCTAGGCACAGACAAGGTTTATATAGACGCTACTATGCTATGCAGTGCCACATCATCTCGGCCAATCATGGCTCTTTGTGCAATCAGATCTAAATCTGATTAATGAAATGACATCATCTGATTTAATCAAATTAGAGTCCCTCACAAACCTCGTTAGGTGGCACCAAGACTGGTCAAAGAAGACTCTTTGGTGCCACCTTAGTAGAAAGCATGAAGCAACCTGGAGTCCCATCTATATGGGACTCAAGGCCTCATCCTCATTAGGCACACGCCTCCCTAGACATGCACCCCCTCCCTTTCTACCTTTTAGTAGGGGGACAAAGCCCCATCTTCTCTCCTATGGGTGCATGACACATTAACAGATGTCTAAGTGTCAAAAGTCAACATTTGACAAGAGTCTAAAGATAAGATTTAGCGAGTGATGGAAAATAGCAGGTGTTGTCTCAAATTTATCTCATAAATTAAGACAACCCTTTTCTGACCTAGACAAGCTCCAATCAGACCATGTAAAGGTTTCTGAGTGAGCCCAAATACATTTGGTTCAGTCGAGACAACTTTTAATGATTGTTAAAAGAGAATATCAGGCTCAATCGTGTGCTAGCATGATTTTCTTGAACCTAATTGAATCTTATTCAAATCAATTGAACTAGGTTAGTCCAATTGATGATATCTAGATCCAAACTCTTGTTTGTATGATCTAGTTAGATTCAGTTCCGTATGGTAATGGGATATGTCGCAATCTCTATCATGGACATCATCGAAACACCTTCCGATAAATCAAAATTTTTTTAATTTAGACAACTAGTATGATCGATCATCCAGATCATTCTAATTGCTCTCAAAATCCATCAGTGACACCTAGCAGCATATAGTGGCAACCCATCAAAATTGAAAATGAATCTCTTGGTATAGTTACCTGTATGATTAAATTCTTCTATCTTGAGCCCCGATCGAATTTAGGTTAAGGTGATCTTGTCAAATCCTAATTTATGTCATATGAATTAATCATTCGATTCAAGTTCGATGTAAAAATTCTAATAGAAACTCTTTCTATTATTTCACTCTGCCATGGCCATGGGCTTATGGACTTGATTCTCATGATCATCATAGGACTGCTCCTCATTTACCGAGGTAGATAGATTCCCTATTGGTGCAATCCAATTTCTATAATGAACATGCTATAGCCAACATACACCTTAGGATTCCGAATGGCTAAGAGATCGAGTTATGGTGTAGTCAGACTATAACACCCTCAAGGTGAACTATTGATGCACCTCAGGTCAAAGAACTAGACACACCACTGCAGCTTCGAGCCAGTCATTGATGAGAAGGTAGACTTCCTCATGACTGCTTGAGGTGGTCACACTCAGTGCCCTCGTTCTCTATCGAGTATCTATACTCTCGCTTCGGTGTCTCTATACCATAGACTCAAGACTCATCTATCCTAAAGAAGCGATCATACACCAACCTTTCGGATCAATCACTATCCTCATGATGATTCTACGATCGGAAGCATTTTATGATTCAATAATGAAAATTCATGTCTTAAATTTTCAACTCTTGAAAATATGAACTATTATTATCATTAACTCAAGAGATATATCACAGACACTTTGAAATATATACTATGATAGAAAATAATCCATTTTATTATTTATAGTCAAAATTATAATTTTGTCCTTAGATGTGTATTACAAGTGTTAGCCATTTCTGGCTTCTAGGACACACATATCTAACAAACTCCCACTTAACCTAAAGCCAATTGGCTATAAGTCTAAGTTCTATCTTCTTAAGGTGGGTTTCGATCTTCTACTGGCCTAACAGCTTTGTGAGTGGGTCTACCGCATTATCTACAGAGTTGACTTTCTTGACCTCGATATAATCTTTCTCGAGGTAATTATGGATGAGGTGGTATCACCGCTCGATGTACTTAGATTTTTGGTGAGACCTCGGCTCCTTAGTAAGGGCTATAGCACCATTGTTGTCACAATATAGAGAAATGGCATCTGATGGCATCATTCTGATATCTGTGGTGAATTTTTTGTACCAGAATGCCTCCTTCGTAGCTTCTGACGCAACGACGTATTCTGCTTCCATGGTGGAATCTGCTATCACTATCTGCTTGAAACTCTTCCAACTGATGGCACCACCATTACACACAAACAAACTCCTAGATGTCGACTTTTGATCATCTATATCAGACATAAAATCCATATCTATATACCCCTGGACTTGGAGTTCTTCATTACTAAAAACCAACAACATAGCCTTAGTTCTTCTCAAGTACTTAAGAATATATTTCATAGAAGTCTAGTGTTCTTTACCTAGATTTGATTGATATCTACTTGTGACACTCATAGCATGGGCTATATCAGGTCGTGTACATAACATGGCATACATGAGGCTCCCTATTGCTGAAGCATAAGGAATCTTGCTCATGCATTCAATCTTCTTTGGTATATTGGGATACATTTTCTTGGAGAGATGAATGCCACGTCTGAAGGGTACCAATCCTCTCTTAGAGTTTTTCATGCTAAACCTCTTTAGCACTTTCTCTATGTACATTTTCTGTGAAAGACCTAGCATCCTATTCGGTCTATCTTTATAGACTTTGATTTCAAGAATGAAGGATTCTTCTCCTAGATCTTTCATGGAGAATTCTTTAGATAACCATATTTTAACTATGGTCAACATGGAAATATCATTCCTAATAAGGAGGATATCATCTACGTACAGTACGAGAAAGATAATAGCGCTCACATTGACCTTTTTGAAAATACATGATTCCTCCTCGTTCTTGATGAAACCAAATAATTTGATCATATCATTAAAACGAGTATTCCAGCTCCGAGATGCTTGCTTAAGTCCATATATGGACCTTTGCAGCTTGTATACTTTGTGATCAGTATCATTGGATGTAAAATCCAGTGACTGTTCCATATAGATATCTTCCTCAAGATATCCATTTAAGAACTTCATTTTCACGTTCATTTTTCATATTTCATAATCGAAATAGGCTGTAACAGCAAGCAATGTACGAATGGATTTAAGCATGGCTACTGACGAAAAGATATCCTGATAGTTAATTTCTTTGTGCTAACTATATCCTTTTGCCACTAATTTAGCTTTGAATGTCTCTAAATTTTCATCTGCATCAATCTTTCTCTTGTAGATCCATTTACACTCAATAGGTATTATTCTTTCAGGTGGATCTACCAAGGTCCAGATTTAGTTTGAGTGCATTGAGTTAATTTCTCACTTCAATATCTCTAACCATTTCTCGGAGTCGATATTCGATATTGTCTCATCATTGGTTTTGGGATCATCACCATGAACCCCATTACCTATGAGAAATATTTTCTCTACTTTCTCTAAAATAGTACCTAAGTACATCTCAAGTGGATGGAAAATTCTTTTCGATCTACGAGGTGGAGGAGGTAGTGATTGTATTGGCTCAACCTGATTTGGTTGCATAGGATCTTTAGCTCGTTGCTCTTGTGAGATTTTCTACTCGAGCTTGATCTGCTTTCCAATGCCACCATCTTGAATGAACTATTTTTCAAGAAAGATGGCATGCTGACTCATAATCACATTATGATCTTCTGAAATATAGAAATAATATCCTAATCACTCTTTAGGATATCCTATGAATCGAGCTCTAAAGGACCTATAGTCTAACTTGTCTGCTTGTTGTCTTTTGATATGAGCCAGACAACTCCAAATTCTGAGATGACTTAGACTTGGTTTCTTACCATGCCAGATCTCATATGGTGTGGTAGGAATGGTTTTAGAGAGAACCCTATTCAGTAAATATATAGCAGTTAATAGACTATGTCCCCAAAGAAAATCAGGAAGGTCTGTGAAGCTCATTATGGATCGGACCATATCTAATAGGGTCTGATTCCTCCATTCTAAAATCCCATTGAGTTGAGGTATTTCAGATGGAGTTCATTAAGAGACTATGCCATTTTGCTTGAAATAGTCCAGGAATTTTTAACTAAGGTATTGACCTCTTTGATCTAATTGAAGAACCTTAATGAGTTTTCTAGTTTGCTTTTCAACTTTATGTCTAAATTTTTTTAAACTTTTCAAAGGCTTCAGATTTGTATCTCATAAAATACATATACCTATACCAAGATAAATCATCGATAAAGGTTATGAAGTAGTTAAAGTTGCCTCTAGTCGGCATATCAAATGGGCCGCACATATTAGTATGCATTAGGGGAAGTAGTTTCATGACTCTTTCCCCATATCCTACAAAAGGGAGCTTAGTCATTTTGCCATGAAGACATGATTCACAAATTAGATATAACTCAAAAGTCAACGAACTCAATAGTCTAATTTTCTTCAATTTGTTAATCCTTCTTCTACTATATGACCTAGCCTTTGGTGCCATAGATACCTATCATTTGAATTATTCCTAGGTTATTTTGGTCTTATGGCATTCATATTTTGCTCGATATTAAAGATAGATATATCAATATATAACTGATAGAGACCATTAATAAGAAAACCACTTATAATTTTATTTCTTTCATAAAGAATATTATAATGATCCTTAAGAAAACTAATTACATAGCCTTCTTGTGCTAAACATAAAATAGAAATCAAATTCCTGCTTACAGTAGGCACAATATAACAATTCCTAAGTTCTAAATCTAAGCCAAATCATAGTCGAAGAGGGTAGGTTCCCATGGCCACAACGGCAATCCTTGCTCCATTTCCAACGTGTAAGATCATCTCATCATCCCTCAACCTCCTGCTTTCCTCAAGACCATGTATGGAAGTGCATAAATGGCTAGAACCAGAGTCAAGCACCCAACTAGATGCAGAAGAAACCATAAGATTAGATTCAATAACGAGCATACCTCCAGAAGGATCTATCTTCTTCTTATTCTTCAGGGTGGCCAGGTATGTAGGATAGTTTCGCTTTCAATAGCCATTAGTATTACAATGGAAATACTTTTCTTTGTCAGCAGCTTTCTTCTTCAGCTCTACCTTCGTTTTCTTTCCATCTTCCATCTTCTGCTTTTTCACAGACTTCTTCTTCTTTCTAAAAAAAATTTTTCTTAGAAGAAGTCTGTTCCATAGCAAGTACTTAGCCTTTAGAATCTTTCATGGAAAGCTTAGCAGTAACCAGCATATTCATAAGCTTGGCTAGAGTATTCTGAAGTTTATGCATATGATAGTTCATGATGAACTATCCATACACATTAATCAAGGATTGTAGAATTATATCATTCTACAGATCCTGATCTAACTTCACTTTGAGCTTCTCAAGCTCTTCCAAGTTCTTGATCATCATCAGACAATAATCTTGGTCTGACAACCCATTACACATTTTTGCCTTAAATAGTCATTTAGTGATCTGATATTTGGCTGCACGACTCTGTTCACCAAACAACTCTTGTAGGTGAGCCAATATTTCGTGGGCAGTCTTGATATCTTCATGTTGGCATTGAAGCTCATCAGACATCGAGCCCAACATGTAGTATCTAGCCTTATTATCTTCATCCATTCATTTGTCAAGAGATGCTCTTTGTTCAGCGAATGGGTGAGTTGGTAAGATAGGGAGATCTTGATCCAATACACGAGTCAACTTCTTGAAATCCAAAATAATTTTGAAGTTTTGGAGCCAATCCTTATAATTGGATCCAGTCAGTCTATGGGTGTTCAGGATGTGGACTAGTGGGTTGGATGCAGACTTTTTTTTTTTGCTCATAGAGAGTCAAAGTTTCTAATTAGATTTTATAATTAAGACTTGACCAATTTGTTTAGGAGTTTGATTTTTAAACAAATTAGCTCTGACTATTTTCTCAGATTCTTACACTCCCTCTATAGAGATGCGAACATCTCTACGATTACTGATTTTTAATGGGTGGTGCAGTTCCACCAACTGACTCATCATCTCACCTAACAGTTATCGATGATGGGTTAGTCAATGAGTGAACAACTCTTATCCAATGATTCTCTAATCATGGCGCACCCAGACTTGATCTTTAATTCATGAACCTCACTATGCCCGAATATTGATCCACTCCTTAGTTAAGTCAGACCCACCATTTGCATAGATTGAATTCCTAATTGGGTCTCTCACCGTATCTAAAATATTAAGCCCAATCCATCCTCCAGTCTATAGCATCCAATGTCGAATAGACATGGTTGTATCTTTTCGGTGCAACTGAACCACTATGACCAGTTGGAAATAATCAACCTCAGGAAGGGCCTGAATGAAAAATCCTATTTTCTGGATCAGATTCGTTCAGATCTTGATTTGATCAAGAGGAATATTTTAAAAAATTTTCTCTTAGATCCAAATCAGATATGAGATTCTTCAGATCTAATTTTATCGATCTAATAAAATAAAAATAAAATAAATTAAATTAAATCTAATTTAATTATACTTTGTTATGGATAATCCTATTATCCTATGATGATCCTGATATTTGCCTGAGATTCTGGATATAGCCACGCAAGCGCCTGACCTCTATCGGTATCCACTCGATCAGGATCTAGAGATCTTCTCCTTTTCAATGTATGCTCCAAAAATTAGATTTGAATCTGATCTTGAAGGTCTTCAAAACATCTTTTGAAGATCAACTATTGTCTCTTACAACAGTGCTGCCTTCTTCTTTTTCTGTCATCTTTCTCTTGCTTGGATCGCACCAAACTAGAGCCCAAAACCTCTTAGGCATGGAAAGGAGAGAGAAGTGGAGGGTGGCATGAAGAAGAAGGAAGAGGGGCTATGTGGTGTGGGCAAAGGGTAGAAACTCTAAATCCTAGGCGCAAACAGGGTTTATATAGATCCTACTGCACCATGCAGTGCCACATCATCCCGATCAATCACGGCTCTTTGTGTAATCAGATCTAAATCTGATTGATGGAATGACATCATCTGATCTAATTAGATTAGAGTCCCTCACAAACCTTCTTAGGTGGTGCCAAGATTGGTCAAGGAAGAGTCTTTGGCACCACCCAAGTAGAGAGCATGAAGCAACATGAAGTCCCATCTATATGGGACTTCAGGCATCATCCTCTTTGGGTGCACACCTCCCTAGGTGTGCACCCTCTCCCTTTCTTCTTTTTAGTAGGGAGATAAAATCCCATCTTCTCTCCTGTGGGTGCATGACACATGGGCAGATGTCTAAGTATCAAATGTCAATATTTGACCAAAGTCAAAAGATAAGATTTAGCAGATGATGGAAAATGGCAGGTGTTGTCTCAAATTTATCTCATAAATTAAGACAACCCTTTTCTGACCTAGACAAGCTCCAGTCAAACAAAGTAAAGATTCTTGAGTGAGTCCAAACATCCTTTGGCTCAGTCGAGACAACTATTTAATGATAGTAAAAGAAGAACATTAGGTTCAATCGATGTGCTAGCACGATTTTCTTGAACCTAATTGAATCTCATTCAGATCAATTGAACTGGATTAGTCTCAATTGATGATCACCAGATTCCAAACCCTTGTTTGTGTGATCCAGTTAGGTTCAGTTTCTGTATGGTAATGGGATATGTCATGATCTCTATCATCGACATCATCGAAACTCCTTTCGATGGATCAGAACTCTTCTGATTCGAACAGCTAGAATGATCGATCATCTAAATCATTCTAATTGCTCCCAAAATCCACCAGTGACACCTAGCAGTATATGGTGGCAACCCATCAGAGCTAAAAATGCGAACCTCTTGGTGCAGCTACCTGTGTGATTAAGTTCTTCTATCTTGAGCCCCGATCAGATTAGGGTTAAGGTGAACTCGTCAAACCCTAGTTTCTGTCATATGATGTAATCATTCGATTCAAGTCCAATGTGAAAATCTAAATAGAAACTCTTTCTATTATTTCACTCTGCCATGGCCATGGGCTTCTGGACTTGATTCTCATGATCATCATAGGGCTGCTCCTCATACCACCGAGGTAGATAGATTCCATCTTGATGCAATCCAGTTCCTACAATGAACATGCTATAGCCAACATACACCTCAGGATTCCATATGGCTAGGAGACCGAGTAATGGTGTAGTCAAACTATAACACCCTCAAGGTGAACTATCGATGCACCTCAGGTCAAAGAACCAGACACACTACTGCAGCATCGAGTCAGTCATTGACGAGAAGGTAGACTTCCTAATGACTACTCGAGGTGGTCACGCTCAGTGCCCTCGTTCTCTAACGAGTACCTGTACTCTCGCTCCGGTGTCTCCACACCATAGACTCAAGACTCATCTACTAAAGAGAAGCGATTGTACACCAACCTTCCGGATCAATCACCATCCTCGTGATGATCCTATGGTCGGGAGCATTTTATGAGTTAATAATGATTATTCATGTCTTAAATTTTCAACTCTTGAAAATATGAATTATCATTACCATTAACTCAAAGGATGTATCACAGACACTAAATACACATATGTGATAGAAAATAACCCATTTTATTGATTTATAGTCAAAATTATAATTTTGCCCCTAGAAGTGTATTACAAGTGTCAGCCAATTCTGGCTTCTAGGGCACATATATCTAACAATCTCCCACTTGTCCTAAAGCCAATTGGCTACAAGTCTAAGTCCCATCTTCTCAAGGTGGGCTTCGATCTTCTGCTGGCCCAACGGCTTTGTAAGTGGGTCTGCCACATTATCTGTGGAGTTGACTCTCTTGACCTCGACGTAACCCTTTCTCGAGGTAATCGCGGATGAGGTGGTATCGCCGCTCAATGTGCTTGGATTTCTGGTGAGACCTCGGCTCCTTAGCAAGGGCTATGGCGCCATTGTTGTCGCAGTATAGAGGAATGGCATCTGATGGCATTACTCCAATTTCTGCAGCAAACTTCTTGTACCAGAATGCTTCCTTCGCAGCCTCTGATGCAGCGATATATTCTGCTTCCATGTGGAATCTGCTATCACTAGTTTGCTTGGAAACTCTTCCAGCTGACAGCACCACCATTGCACACAAACAGACTCCCAGATGTCGACTTTCGATCATCTATATCGGACATGAAATCCGAGTCTGTGTATCCCTGGACTTGGAGTTCTCCATTACCAAAGACCAACATCATATCCTTAGTTCTTCTCAAGTACTTAAGGATACATTTCACAGAAGTCCAGTGTTCTTCACCTGGATTTGACTGATATCTGCTTGTGACACTCACAGCATGGGCTATATCAGGTCGTGTACATAGCATGGCATACATGAGGCTCCCTATTGCAGAAGCATAAGGGATCTTGCTCATGCGTTCTATTTCCTCAGGTGTGCTAGGGCACATCTTCTTGGAAAGATGAATACCATGTCTGAAGGGTATTAATCCCCTCTTAGAGTTTTCCATACTAAACCTCTTTAGTACTTCCTCTATGTACATCTTCTGTGAAAGTCCTAGCATCCTATTCGGTCTATCCCTATAGACCTTAATTCCTAGAATAAAGGATGCTTCACCTAGGTCTTTCATGGAGAATTCCTTGGACAACCATATTTTGACTATGGTCAACATGGGAATATCATTCCCAATAAGGAGGATGTCATCCACGTACAATACGAGGAAGACAACAGCGCTCCCACTGACCTTTTTGAAAACACATGGTTCCTCTTCATTTTTGATGAAACCAAATTTTTGATCACATCATTGAAATGAGTGTTCCAGCTCCGAGATGCTTGCTTAAGTCCATATATGGACCTTTGCAGCTTGCAAACCTTGTGATCAGTATCACTGGATGTGAAACCTAGCGGCTGTTCCATATAGATATCTTCCTCAAGATATCCATTTAAGAATGCCATTTTCACGTCCATTTGCCATATTTCATAATCGAAATAGGCTGCAACAGCAAGCAATGTGCGGATGGATTTTAGCATAGCCTACTGGGGAAAAGGTATCCTGATAGTCAATGCCTTCGTGTTGACTATAACCTTTTGCCACTAAGTCTAGCCTTGAATGTCTCCACATTTCCATCTGCACCAATCTTTCTCTTGAAGATCCATTTACACCCAATAGGTACTATACCTTCTGGTGGATCTACCAAGGTCCAGACTTGGTTTGAGTGCATCGAGTCAATTTCTGACTTCATTGCCTCTAAGCCATTTCTCGGAGTCGATATCTGATATCGCCTCATTGTAGGTTTTGGGATCATCACCATGAGCACCATTACCTACGAGGAAATTTTTCTCTACTTCCTCTGAAATAATACCTAAGTATCTTCTCAGGGGGATGGAAAACTCTTTCCGATCTACGAGGTGGAGGAGGTAGTGTTCTTATTGGCTCAACCTGATTTGGTTCCAATTGGTCCTTAGCTCGTTGCTACTTGTGAGACTTTCTCATCAAGCTTGATCTGCTTTCCAATGCCGCTATCTTGAATAAACTATTTTTCAAGAAAGATGGCATGTCGACTCACAATCACATTGTGGTCTTCTGGAATGTAGAAATAGTATCCTAATGACTCTTTAGGATATCCTATGAATCGAGCTCTAAAGGACCTAAACTCTAACTTGTCCGCTTGTTGTCTTTTGACATGAGCCGGACAACCCCAAATTCTGAGATGACTCAGACTTGGTTTCTTACCATGCCATATCTCATACGGTGTGGTAGGAATGATTTTAGAGGGAAACCCTATTCAGTAGATAAATTGAAGTTAACAATGAATGTCCCCAAAGAAAATCAGGAAGGTCTGTGAAGCTCATCATGGATCGGACCATATCCTAATAGAGTCCGATTTCTCCATTCTGAAACCCCATTGAGTTGAGGTGTTCCTGGTGGAGTCCATTGAGAGACTATGCCATTTTCCTTGAGATAGTCTAGGAATTTTTGGCTAAGGTATTCACCTCCTCGATCTGATCGAAGAACCTTAATGGATTTTTCAGTTTGTTTTTCTACTTCATGTCTGAATTCTTTGAACTTTTCAAAAGCTTCAGACTTGTGTCTCATAAGATACACATACCCATACCTAGATAGATCATCGGTAAAGGTAATGAAGTAGACAAAATTGCCTCTAGCCGGCACATCAAATGGGCCGCACACATCAGTATGTACTAGGGCAAGGAGATCTGTGGCCCTTTCCCCATGTCCTACAAAAGGGAGTTTAGTCATTTTGCCTTGAAGACAAGATTCACAAGTTGGATATGACTTGAAAGTCAATGGACTCAATAGCCCATTTTTCTCCAATTTGTTGATCCTATCTTCTGCTATATGACCTAATCTCAGGTGCCATAGATATCTATCATTTGGACTATCCCTAGGTTATTTTGGCATTCACATTTTGCTCGATAGTTAAAAATAGGATACATCAATATGTAAGCTGATAAAGACCATTAATAAGGAAACCATTTGCAATTTTATTTCTTTCATAAAGAATGTTACAATGGTCCTTAAGAGAAGGTAATCACATAGCCTTCTTGTGCTAAGCATGAAACAGAAATCAAATTCCTGCTAGCTGCAGGCACATAATAACAGTCTTTAAGTACTAAGTCTAAACCAGATGGTAATCGAAGAGGGTATGTTCCCATGGCCACTGCAGCAACTCTTGCTCCATTTTACCGATGCGTAGGATCATGTCTCCATCCCTCAGCCTCCTGCTATCCTCAAGATCCTGCATAGAAGTGCACAGATGAGCACTAGAACCAGAGTCAAGCACCCAACTGGATGCAGAAGAAATCATAAGGTTAGACTCAATAACGAGCATACCTCCAGAAGGACCTTCCTTCTTGTTCTTCAGGGTGGCCAGGTAAGTAGGGCAGTTCCGCTTCCAAGTGGCCATCAGCTGTTGCAATGGAAATACTTTTCTTTGTTCAGCGACCTTCTTCTTCAGCTTTGCCTTCTTTTTCTTTCCATCTTTCACTTTCTGCCTTCTCATAGACTTCTTCTTCTTTTCAAAAACTTTCTCTTAGAAAAAGTCCATTCCATAGTAAGTACTGAGCCTTTAGAATCTTTCATTGAAAGCTTAGTAGTAACCAGCATATTCATTAAGCTCGGCCAGAGAATTTTGAAGTTTATGCATGTGGTAAGTTCATGATGAATTGCCCATATGCATCAGTCAAGGATTGCAGAATAATATCATTCTACATATCTAGGTCCAATTTCACTCCAAGCTTCTCAAGCTCTTCTAAGTTCTTGATCATCATCAGATAATGATCTTGGACTGACTGCCCATCATGCATTTTAGCCTTAAATAGTTGTTTAGTGATCTTGATATTTGGCTGCATGCGACTCTGTTCACCAAACATCTCCTTGCAGGTGAGCCAACATTTGATGCGAGCAGTCCTTGATATCTTCATGTTGGTGCTGGAAGCTCATCAGACATCGAGCCCAACATGTAAGTATCTGGCCTTATTATCTTCGTCTATCCATTTTGTCAAGAGATGCTCTCTGTTCAATGGATGGACGGGCTGGTAAGGTGGGAGGGATCCTGATTCCAATACATGAGTTAACTTCTTAAAACCCAAAATAATTTTGTAGTTCCTGAGCCAATCTTTATAATTTGGTCCTGGTCAGTCTATGTGTGTCCAGGATACGTGCTAAGTGGATTGGACGCAGACATTTTTTTTTTTTATGTAGAGAGTCAAAGATTTCTAGTTAGATTTTATAATTAAGACTTGAACCAATTTATTTAGGGATTTTATTTTTAAATAAATTAGCTTTCACTATTTTCTCGGATCCCTACACTTCCTCTGTAGAGATGCAAAAATCTCCATGATTAATGATTTCTAGTGGGTGGTGCGGTCTCACCAACTGACTCATCACCTCACCTAACAGTTATTGGTGATGGGTTAGCCAATGAGTGAACAACTCTTGTTCAATGATTCTCTAATCATGGTGCACCCAAACTTGGTCTCTAATTCATGAATCTCACCGTGCTCGGAATATTGATCCACTCCTTAGTTAAGTCAGACCCACCATTTGCATAGATTGGAATTTCCTAATTGAGTCTCTCACCGTATCCTAAAATATTGAGCCCAATCCATCCTCCAGCCCATAGCATCCAATGCCTAATAGACATGGTTGCATCTTTTCGATGCAACTGAGCCACTATATCCAGCCGAGAACAATCAACCCTCGGAAAGGGCCCGCACATCTACAATGGTGGAAGACCTCAGACTTAATCTTTTCTTAGGGAGAATTGATTCAGGTCTCATTAAACTAGACTTGATCATAGTCATAACAATTATGACTAACCTAGTGGCATGGGTTAGCTCAGATTATTGACCACCTCAGATCAGAACTGAGTCAACAGATATGGCCAGGTAAGTGAGATCGGTGGAAGGAATATGCCATTAACTCGTACAAGAATGCATTCGAGGTCGAGTAGCTTCCAATTAAAAATCAGTCGATCGTATGTGCCAAACTTACCTTAGACACCAAATTGTTGAGCCAGAACCAATTGGGTTAGCCTACAATCCAGACTCTAACCTCTGAGCCTAATTAGGTCTTGCTTGATCGATCACTCATGTGACTCGATCTTGACCCAGACTTAATCCTATTAGGCTGGTCAATTTAAGCATTGTTGATCCCATCTAACCAACTCTTGATTCGGATTTGATCAACCGCTTAGACCTAATTGAGCTACCCAAGCCCGAACCCAGTATTATGAATATATCTTAGATCTGAAAATTCTTAATTTTAGATCTAATTAATATTTCATAATCTTAATTTCTTAATTAAGTAGGGTTCATAAACAAAATATGCACAATAAAATCCTAGGATTTCAGGAAAATCTAGGGTTTTGCAGAAAGTAAGTTTTTTGGATTTTTGATTAAGGACGAAGCAGCACCCCTACACATCATAAGAACACCCCATCGGATGGAAAGGAGAGGGCCTTTAAATCCTTCTTCATTCTTATGATCGGACGGCCAAGAGGAACGCCTTAATCAGGAAACATGATAAATACTACAAAATAGTTTTAGATCTATATCATATATCTCATATATAAAAATTAGATCTAATCATGGCATATTTTGCATACATCTCATGTATCGAATCATGCATATTTTTAGATCTAAATTATCTCATAATAATCTAAAAAATTAGATTTAAATTGATCTAATCAAAATAAATTCTAATCTAGATAATTATGTAGAACTATTCTACAACTAGTCTAGACATGCATCAATCATATCTCATATGATATTTAAAATTAAATAATTTTTATTTTCTATTTTTTAGATATTATTATAATATTATAATATCAAAAAATAGTAAATAAATAGATCTAAAATATGATTTAATCAAATTAAATTAAAAACATGCAAGACTATTCTATAGAACTATTCTATTTTAGAACTAGTCATGCATATTTTCTAATCTTAGATCCAAATCATTTAATTTTTTTAATTTTCTGATTTTAGATCTAATCACATCTCATGTGATATCTAAAATCACTTATTTTTTAATTAAAATAAATTTAAAATTAGATCTAAATACTTTTAGAACCTTGGCTCTGATACCAGTTGAAGAAAAATCCTGATTTTTTGGATCAGGTTCGTTCAGATCTTGATCAGATCAAGAGATATATTTTAAAATTTTTTTTTTTAGATCGAAATTAGATATGAGATTTTTCAGATCTAATTTTATTGATCTAATAAAATAAAAATAAAATAAATTAAATTAAATCTAATTTAATTGTATCTTGTTAGCATATCCATTATCTATGATGATCCTGATGTTGCCTGAGGTTCTGGAGGTAGCCACGCAAAGCGCTAGGCCTCTATCGGTATCCACTCGTAGCAGGATCTGAAGATCTTTCTCCTTTCTTAATCTATGCTTAAAAAAAATCTAGATCTAATCGTTGAAGATCCTTTAAAACACCTTTTGAAGATTCAAACTGTTGTCTCTTAGCAGTAGTGCTGCCTTCTTTTTATTTTCTATGTCACCCTTTTTCTTACTTGGATCCGCACCAAACTGAGTGCCCAAAACCTCTTGGATGTGGAAAGGAGAGAGAGAAGTAGAGGGTGGCAAGGAGAAGGAGGGAGAGGGGTTATGTGGCATGCACACAAGGGCAGAAACTCTAAATCCTTAGATGCAGATAGGGTTAATATGACCTGCATGTGCCATTAGTGCCACAATCATTTCGATTCAATCATGGCCTCTTTTATGCCAAATCAGAGCTAAATCTGATTTGTGGAATTAATCATCTGATCCAATCAGATTAGAGTTTCTCATTAAATCTCCTTAGGTGGTGCCAAGACTGGTCAAAGAAGAGACTTTGGCGCCACCTAAGTAGAGAGCATGAAGCAACCTGGAGTCCCATCTGTATGAGACTCCAGGCGTCATCCTCTTTGGGCGCATGCCTCCCTAGGCATGCACCCTCTCCTTTTCTTCTTTTTAGTAGGAGACAAAACCCTATCTTCTCTTCTATGGGTGTATGACACATGGTAAGATCTAAGTATCAAAGGTCAAAATGTTTGACCAAAATCAAAAGACAAGATTTAGCAGGTGATGAAAAATGGTAGGTATTGTCTTAAATTTATTTCATAAATTAAGACAATCTTTTTTTGACTTGGACAAGCTCCAATCAGATCAAGTAAAGATTTCTAAGTGCTAAACAATATTGGCTCAATCGAGATAATTTTAAGATTGTTGAAGAGAACATTTGGGCTCAATTAGTGCATAGACGATGTTTTTTGAACCTAATTAAATCTATTCAAATTAATGACTGATTAGTCTAATGATGAGTATCAGATCCAAAACTTTATTTGTGTTGATCCAGTTAGGTCAGTTTCGTATGGTAATGAAATATGTCATGACTCTATACTCGACATCATCGAAATACCTGTTCGATGGAATTAGAACATTTCTAATTCAGACAACTAGTATTGATCGATTCATTCAGATCATTCTAATTGCTCCTTAAAAATCCACTATGAACCTAGAGCATATGGTGGCATCCATCAGAACTGAAAATGAATCTCTTGGTGTAGTTATCTGTGTAATTTTAAGTTTCCTCTAATTTCTTACAGCTCCGATCCGGATGTAGGATTAAGATGAAGCTCGCTATACCCTTAATTTTATCATAGAACTATATTCGATAAAGTCTGATGTGAAATCCTATAGAAACTCTTTCTATTATTTCACTCTATCATTGGCCATGGGATTATGGACTTGATCTCGATGACATCATAGGATAGCTCCTCACTACCAGGTAGATAGATTTTCTATGGTAATCCAATTTCTACAATGACATGCTATCAGCCAACATTTACACCTCGAGATTGCCGAATGACTAAGAGATCGAGTTATGTATAGTTCAGAACTATTAACATCCTCAAGATGAACGCTAATGCACCTTAGATCAAAGAACCAAGACACACCACATAGGCTTCGAGCCAGTCATGACGAGAAGGTAGACTTCCTTTATGACTGCTCGAGGTGGTCACCAGCTTTAGTGCCCTCGTTCTCTAGCAAGTATCTTTCTCTCGCTCCGATGTCTCGCACACCGTTAGGACTCAAGACTACATCTATCCTAAAAGAAATGATCGATTACCAATCTTCCAGATCTAATCACCATCCTTCATATGATTCCTACTTGGCGGAAGATTTGAGTTTTAATAATGAAATTTCATGTCTTAATTTTTTAAACTCTTAGAAAATATTTGAACTTATCATTACCATTTACTCAAGGGATGTATCAAAGACCACTTTCAAATACATATTATGATAGAAAATAATCCATTTATTATTTATAATTAAAATATTAAAATTTGCCCTTTAGATTGATTACCAAGGTTGTAGCTAATTCTAGGTTCTGGCACACATATCTTATAGGATCCGTATATTTACAATGGTGGAAGACCTTAGACTTAATTTTCTTAAAAAAATTGATACTAGTCTCTTTAAACTTCACTTTACATAGCCATAACCTTATGACTAACCTAGTGGCCATGAGTGTTAGCTCGGATTGTATTACCCACCTTAGATTAGACTGGGGCGACAACATGGCAGGTGAAGAGAAAACCCTTTTCCTGGTCAGATTCATCAGATCTTAATTGGATTCAAGAGATATTTGAATTTTTTTTTTTTTTGAATTTAGATCAGATCTAAACTTTTCAGATCTATATTATTGATCTAATAAAAAAAAAATAAATAAAAATAACAGATGAAATTAAATCAAAATTAATTTCAACTTGTACGTGGGTAATAGAGATGATCCTGATGTCTTCCCTAAGGTTTTGGATCTTAGCCACGCAAAAGTAAACCTTGGGGCCCTTTCTATCGTATTCAGTTTTAAGATAGTGATCTTAGAATCTTTTTCTCGTTGTATCTCTTCTTCGAATATCAAATCGGATCTGATTTGGAAAAGATCTTCAAAAACTACTTTTGAAGATCGGGGTGTCGTCTCTTGAAGCAGTGTTAGCCTCTTCCTTTCTGCGCCTTCTTCTTTGCTTGGATCGCACCAGAACTTGAAGCCCAAAGTTTCTTGAGGATGGATAAGAGAGGAGAGAAACCTGAAGATTGGCATGGAGGAGGAAGAGAGCAACTTGTGGATGGGAATGGGCTAGAGATCTAAATCTAGGCCGAATAGGGTTAATAAAGACCCCTGCACCATTCAGTACAACATCATCTGATCAATCATGGCCTTTTGTGCAATCAGATCTAATATGTTGATGTGATGAAATGATAATACTTATCCACAGATGAGAAGCCCCTCTGAAATTATCCTTAGATAGGCGACCAAGATTGGTCAAACAAGTCTCCTTTGCGCCATGCAGCTTTGATTCCCTTGAAAGCAAGCTTGAAGTCTCATCTGTATGGGACTCCAGGCATTATCCAACATGGGGTGCATGCTTCCTTAGGCGTGCACCCTTTATTTGTGTTTTTTTTAGCAGGGGGATAAGGTCCAAAACTCTCTCTTATGGATGCATGACATATGGGCAGATGTCTAAATATCAAAAGTCAACATTTGACCCAAAGTCAAAAGCAAAGGATTTAGAGGTGACGAAATTGGCAGTATGTCTCAAATTCATCTTATAAATTAAGACAACCCTTTTCTAACCTGGACAAGCTCCAGTCAGACCAAGGTTTTTGAATGAGCCCAAACATATTTAGCTCAATCGAGACAACTTTAATGATAATTAAAGAAGAATATTAGGTTCAATATTGTGCAGTATAATTTTCATGAAACCTAATTGCAATCTAATTCAAATCAACTGACTAGTTAAGTCCAATTATATGATATCAATCAAAATCTTGTTTGTGTGAATCTAATTAGGTTCATATTCATATGGTAATGAGGATTTAGTCGCGATCATCTATCGTTGAGACATCATCGAAACACTTCGATAGATCAGAACTTTTTTGATTCAGACAAACTAGTATATTGATCAATCTACTCATTTCTTAATTGCTTTCAAAATCCATCAGTGACACCTAGTGAGTCATATGGATAGCGATCTATTAGAACTGAAAATGACCTTCCGGGTTGCAGTTACCTATGTGATAAACTCCTCTTAGTCTTGAGCCCCGATCGGAATTAGGGTAAGGTGATCTCGTCAAATCCTAATTTCCAATATCATGAACTAATCATTCGATTCAGGTCCGATGTGAAAATTCTATAGAAACACTTTCTATTATTTCCACTCTTACCTATGCCATGGCTTTATCGACTTGGCTCTCGTGATCATCATAGGGCTTAACTTCTCATTACTACCGAGGGTAGATAGATTCCCCTTGGTGCAATTTAATTTCTACAAATGAATATACTATTGCCAACTATACACCTCAGGATGTCCGAATAGGCTTGGGAGACTGAGTATTGTGTAGTACAAACGTATAACACCCTCAAGGTAACTATCGATGCACCTCAGGTCAAAGAAACTAGATACACAAACTGCAGCTTGCGAGTCAAGTCCATCACGAGAAGGTAGGACTTCCTAATGATCGCTCGAGGTGGGTCACGCTCAGTGCCCTCGTCTTCTATAACGAGATCGACAGCTCTCACTCCGATGTCTCTACACGTAGACTCAAAAACTCATCTACTATAAAGAAAGTTGATTGATTTCAATCCCAGATCAATCACATTCCTCATGATTGATCCTACGGTCAGGAGCGATTTATGAGTTCAATAATGAAAATTCATGTTTAAGATTTCAACTTGAAAATAAGAAATTATCATTGGCTTAACTCAAAAAATGTATTACAGAATACTAAATGACACATTATGATACGAAAATAAAATCTATTTTTTATTAGTTATAGTCAAAATTATATTTTGCCCATAAAGTGTATAACAAGTGTCGCCAATTCTGACTTCGTAGGGCACACATATTGACAAACTTCTACTGACCTAAAGGCCAGATGGGCTACAAATCTAAGTTCCCATCTTCACAAGGTGGCTTGATCTTCTATGTCCAATGGCTTTGTAAAGATGGGATTGCCGCATTATTTGCAGAGTAAGACTCTCTTTGACCTTGGACGTTCCTTCTTGAGTTCATGGAGAAGTGGTATCACGCTCGATGTGTGTTGAATTTTAGTGAAACCTCGATCCTTCAGCAAGGGCTTGCACAGTTATTATCACAGTATAGAGGAATGGCATCAACTCCGATCTCTGACCGTTGAACTTTCTTGTACCAGAATGCCTCCTTCGTAGCTTTCTGGTGCAAGCGACTGTATTTTTGCTTCCATGGTGGAATCCTACATTACTATTTGTTGAAGCTCTTTCAACTGACGCCGCTATACATAACAAACTAGATTTTTAGAGTCGATTTCCGATCATCAATAATCGGAACATAAAGATCCAATTTTGATATATCTTTAGACTTGGAGTTCTCCATTACCAAAAAATCAAAGAACTATGCCTTAGTTCTTCTTAACAGTACTTAATGATATTATTTCACAGAAGTCAGTGTTCTTTACCTGAATTCGACTGATTCTGCTCGTGGACACTCATAGCATGGGCTATATCATGTCGTGTACATAACATGGCATACAGGTTGAGGGCTCCCTATTACCAGAAGCATAAGGAATCTGCTCATGCAGTCTATCTTCCTCAGAGTGTGCTAGGAACATCTTCTTGGAGAGAATGAATGCCATATTTCGGAAGGTACTAAGTTTTCATCTTAGAGTTTTCCATGCTAAAACCTTTTTAGCACTTTCTCTATGTACATTCTTTGAAAAGACCTAGCATCCTATTCGATCTATCTCTATAGACTTTGATTTCAGAATGAAGGATTGCTTCTCCTAGATCTTTCATGGAGAATTCTTTAGATAACCATATTTAACTATGGTCAGACATGAAAAATCATTTCCAATAAGAAGGATATCATCTATGTATAGTTACGAGAAAAGATAATTGCGCTCCCACATGACCTTTTTAAAAATACATGATTCCTCCTGTTCTTGTCGAAAGCCATAATTTGATCATATCGGTAAAACGAAGTATTCAGCTCCTGAGATGCTGCTATTAAGTCATATATGGACCTTACAGGCGTTGCATACTTTATGATCAATTATATGGATGTTGAAATCTAACCTGTTTCCATACTAATATCTCCTCAAGTTATCCATTTCAAGAATGCATTTCACATCCATTTGCCATATTCATTAATTCGAAAATAGGCTGCGAAACAAGTAATGTGACGAATAAGATTAAGTAATTACTACTAAACGAAAGGTATCCTATGAGTCAATGTCTTCCACTGACTATATCCATTTGCCACTAATCTATTTTGAATGTCTCTACTTTTTATCTGCACCAATCTTTCTCTGTTCCATTTACATCCAAAATAGGTTACCTATACCTTCTGATGGATCTACCAAGGTCCAGACTTGGTTTGATGTGCATCCGAGTCAATTTCGACTCATTATTCTCTAACCATTTCTCAGAGTCGATATCTGATATTATCTTCTTGATAGGTTTTGGATCATCACATGAACTGTTCATTACCTACGAGGAACAATGATTCTCTACTTTCCTGAAAATAGTACTAAGTACTTCTTAGGGATGGAAAATTCTTTCGATCTTTGAGGTGAGGGTAGTGATTATATTCTGGCTCAAACCTGATTTGGTTCCAAAGGGTCCTTAGCTCTTGCTCCTTGGGAGACTTTCTCCTCTAGCTTGATCTGCTTTCTAAGCAGCCATCTTGAATAACACTATTTTTCAAGAAAAGATGGAGTATGGTGACACCACAATTCATACTTGTGATCTTCTGGAATGTTTAGAAAAATATCCCTAATGGATCTTTAGATATCTAGTGAATTGAGCTCTAAAGGACCTATATAATCTTAACTTGTCCGCTTGTTATTCGTTTTGACGTGAGCCGATAACTCCAAATTTTGAGACGAAACTTTAGACTTGGTTTCTTACACATGATCATATCTCATTACGTGTGTAGAAATAGTTTTAGAAAAAAATCCTTTTCAGTAAATATATAGCCATTAACAAACTAGTCCCTAAAGAAAATTAGGGACAGGTCTTGTGAAGTTCATCATGGATTGGACCATATCTTAATAGGGTCCGATTTTTTCGTTCTAAAATTTCATTAAGTTGAGTATTCTGGTGGAGTTCATTGAGAGACTATGTTATTCTGCTTGAGATAGTCCAAAAATTTCTGGACTAAAGTATTCAACCTCCTCAATCTGATCGAAGAATCTTATAGATTTTTTAGGTTTGCTTTTCATCATGTCTGAATTCTTTAAACTTTTTCAAAGGCTTCAAACTTGTGTCTCATAAGTTACACCATATCCCATTATCGAAGATAAATCATACGATGAAGATTATGAGTTACACAAATTATCTCTAGCCGTCATATCGTTAAATGGACCGCCACACATCAGGTATGTTACTAAGGAAGTAAATCCTAGACCCTTTTCCCAGTGTCCATTAAAAGAAGTTTATCATTTGCCATGAAGATATTGATCACAAATTGTGATGACTCAGAAGTCAATGGACTCAATAGCTCAATTTTTTCAATGTTAATCTATTGATAGGATGCGATGTTGCGTTAAACATGTGTTTATCAGTTTAATTCAAACTGATCTTAAATATTAAAATTCATAGATAGCTAGTGAGTCGGGATCGAATCCATAGGAAAAGGTATATTTTTTAGATTTGAAATCTTTTGATTTTACAAAAAAAAAAAAGAGAAGGAGTTTTGGGATCAGAAAAGTGAAGTCAGAAATAAAAAAAAATAAAAATTAAAAGGTTATAAAAATTTAAAACTTAGTACTAAGATCTACTAGTTAGACTTAGCATCTACTTGCAATAAAATAAAAAATAATAATTAAAATATAAAAATTAAATTATAATAAAAATAAAGAGCATGAAATTAAAGAGCATAAAAATAAATATTGCATTAAAAAATTCATAATTAAATACATAAATAAAAAAATAAAATAAGTGATCCTAGATTGGATCGGCATTGATGATGATGGTTGTAGGAAGTTAGTTCTTCTTCTCGAGCGACCCGTTGCTTTGAAGCAGCATTGACCCATAGCCTGGCTTCACCCTATACCAAAGCTTCACCTTAATCTGAGATGTTGATTTTTGGAGGCCTGGAGGATTTTCTTCTGTATAATGTGAGATTAAGGGCCTCTTTGATCGTCAAAATATAAAAAAAATTTAAGTAAAAATTGGATTAAAAGAAGTCCTAAGCAAATTCTGCTACTTTGGATGAAATCTGGCCATTGATAGAAATCCGAATGATCAAAAAATCATCAAAATCGGATGTGTATCGGCCCAAATCAAATCGGCATTAAATTCTGGCCGTCCGATCGCACCTTGATGGAGAAATCTGGCACTTTGATGCACATCGAGAGCTCTTGATCACTGTCGAAGCATTTTGCCAGAATCTCATGAGCTTGTTTTTTGGCCATCGGATCGTGCTAGACACTGATATAGAATTTCGAAATCAAACTTGAAAAATAAACACCAGCCGCTCGATCTTGACCGCAATCAACGTGCACCATCCCGATCGTGCAACTTACTGTCCATGGGAACGTGCATGGACCGGCCACACCGCACACCATAGACCAGATCAAACACTCTTATATTATCGCAGTTGAAAGACCAGAGTAGCCTTATGAGCCTATGATAATTTCTGTGACCCATTAAGGGTCATAGTCTGCCACGTGTCGCTCCATGCATTCAGCTAGTTCTCTGCTGAGCTGGCGGTCCATGCCTGGATCGTAGACCAGCTGGTGGCTTCTGCGGCTGAGTCATCTTTGACGGCTTGGCTTGGCTTGTGGCTGGCTTGCGGAGCCGTTGAGCCATTTTTTTTATTTAATGTTTAATTTATTTTATTTCTTTAAAAATTCCATATTTTTCCATTTTTTAGCTTTGTTTGCTGAAACATATTCGTTGTGATAAAAAAAATGAGCTCCTTCCATTAATAATAAAATTTTATTTTTTAATTTTTATTATTTTTTAATTAATAAAAATATTAATTTTTTAAAAATATGTATCAATTAATTATTAATTTTTAAAATAAGCATAAATAATGATAAATTGATACTTTAATAGATAAAATTTATGTACTTTCACCTAATCTTTTGCTATATGATCTAGTCTAAGGCTGCCATATAAGATACCTTATGTTTGACTAATTCCTTGGATCCGTTTTGATTTTTGGCATTCATTATTGCTCGATATTTAAAAATAGATACCATCAATATGTAACTGATAAACAGATTGTTAATAAAAAACTACTTACAATTTTATTTCTTTCATAAAAAATGAATTACATGGTTCTAAAGAAAACTAATACATAGCTTCTTGTGCTAAACATGAAACAGAAATCAAATTCTGCTTGCTGTAGGCACATTTGAATAACAATCCCTAAGTATTTAAATTTAAACCAAATGCATAGTCAAAGAGGTAGGTTGCCCATGGCCACAAAGCAACTCTTGCTCCATTTTCAATGCGTAGGATCATCTTCACCATCCCTCAGCCTCCTGCCATCCTTAAGATCCTGCAGGAAGTCATAAATGAGCACTAAACCAAGTAACATCCAACTAGATGCAGAAGAAACGTATAAAGGGTTATAGGAATTCAATAACGACGCACCTCCACAAGGAACTATGCCCTTCTTATTCTTTAGGTGGTGGCCAGTATGAAGGAGATCTCCGCTTCAGTGTCGTTAGTGTTGCAATGAAAATATTTTTTATTATATCAGCGGCCTTCTTCTTCGGCTCTGCCTTCTTTTTTTTCTCTTTCCATCGTTCTGCTTTTCACGGACTTCTTCTTTCCAAAAGACTTCTCTTTTAAAAGAAAGTCATTCTATTAGCAAAAGTACGTAAGGCCATTTAGAAATCTTTCATGGAAAGCTCAGCAGTACCAGCATGTTCATGAAGCTCGGTCAAGAGTATTTTGAAGTTTGATGCATATGTAGTTCATGATACAACTGTTCCATACTGCATCGAGTCAAGGATTGCAAAATATTATCATTTCTACAGATCAAAGTCCAATTTCACTCCGAGTTTCTAAAGCTCTTTTAAAGTCCTGATCATCATCAGATAATTGATCTGTGAATCACTCTCCCACATGCATTTTAGTCTGAATAGTCATTTAGTGATCTGAGTATTTGGCACATGACTCGTGTTCACCAAACATCTCTTGTAAGGTGATCCAATATTGAATGAAGTTCCTTGATATCTTTATGTTGGCAACTGAAGCTCATTCAGATATCAGCTCAACATGTAGATCTAGTCTTTTATCTTTCATCCGTCCACTTATAAGAGACGCTTTCTTATTCAGCAGATGGACGAGTGTAAGTTGGGGGATCCTTAGTCTAATTACATTGAGTTAAATTCTTGAAACCCAAAATATTTTGAAGTTTTGGAGCCAATCTGTAATTAGATCGATCATTCTATGGGTGTTCATGATTACATGCTAGTGGGTTTGGATGCAAACATTGTTCTGTTAGGAGTCAAAGTTTCTAGTTAGATATTGTTATTAAGACTTTACCGAATTTTATTTATGAGTTTAATATTCTTAAATAAATTAGCTCTCATTATTTTCTCGGATCCCTATACTCTTCTATAGAGATGCCAGAAAATCTCCATGATTAGTAGATTTTAATGGTGTGCAGTCCACCAAACTGACTCATCACCTCACCTTAATAGTTATGGTGATGGGTTAGCCAATGAGTGGATAACTTCTTGTCTAATGATTCTGCTAATCATGGTGCACCAAACATGTCTCTAATTCATGAATCTCATGTTGCCCAAAAATTGATCCATACTTAGTTAAGTCAGACCTCACCATTTGGCACAGATTGGGTTCCTAATTGGATCTCTTATCTCCCTCTTTTT